>JAJMZS010000531.1:0-26277 GCA_023807205.1 Isotricha prostoma | reverse complement strand
CTTATGTTTTAAAATATATTTAATTAATAATAATAAAATTAAAACTAAAATTATATATTATATAACAAAATTGAATAAATATGCATCTAATAATTTTAATTAATAGATAAAAAAATAAGAAAAATTTATAATAATTATAAATTATATAAATTTGTAAATTATTCATTTTCTATATTGAGATGAAATCTTTCAATAGTTCTTAAAGAAATAATTTTCCCTCTGATATCTTTTTTTAAATATTTCAACATTTTAGTCATTAAATCAGAATTTATTAAATTCATTGGACCAGGCTTTTCTTTCATCATAATTAAAACCTGCTTTTGTTTTAAAACTTCATCAGGAGATTTATCTTTTTTATATGTATTTAATGCATTTTTTATTCTTTGTATTTTTAAAGATTCTTCATTTTTTTGAAATTTTAAATCTTTTGTCATTTTTTCTCCAATATCAACTTTATTTATATTAGAATCATTATTATTTACATTATAAATATTTTCACTTTTATTTTTTTTATGATTTTTTTTTATATTTTTTTCTTTAGAATTATGTTCACTATAAATATAATTTTTTTCTTTTGAATTATTGTCAAAATGATTTTTATTATCTTTTGAATCTCTCATTATTAAAGGTTTATATTTATTAATTAATTGTCTATCAAATTCTAAATCTTTAATAGCATTTTTTCCTGAAATTGTTAATTCTCCAATAAGATATCTAACTTTTTCAAAAACTGCTAATAATAAATCAAAATCTTTTCTTTTAATAATCATATTTTCATCAATTTGAGATATTAAATCTAAATATACATCAAAACAACTTTTTAAAAATTTACCTGTTTTATTTAATAATTTTGCATTAGTAATAAAACATTCTGGTTCATTTTTAATTATAGTTACTTTAAAATCATCAAATGATGGTTGTTCAACTGCAATAAATTTTTCAGTATAATCATAATATTCTTTTAAAATTATTTTTGGAATATAATTTAATAAAGCATTTATTTCTTCTAACATTTTATTTGTTTTAATTTGATAAAATAAATCTTTATTTTTAAAAGATGAAATTATATTTTCTGAAGATAAACAAACTGATTTATAATATTGAATATTATCTAAAATAATACATAATTCATCTTTAATTAAATTACTTTGAAATTTTAAATCATTTTCTAAATAAGAATTAAATTTATATTCAATTCCTCTTAAACCTAAATTTATTTTCCAATTTTTATCTAATATATTTTTTTCTGATATATAATTTTTAAATGTTCTTTTTCTTTTATAATTATCTTTTTTTGTTAAATTTATATTTGATGGTTCTGAAAATGTAATTGATTTAATATTTTTTTCAATATATGAATGATTATCATCTTCATCATCACTAGGATCAAAAATTCCTCTATATGTTTTTATTATTTGAAAAGGATTTTTTTTTCTTAATTCAATTACTTTTAATTTTCTTTTTTTTTCTCTTTCTACAATTGAAGGAAATAAATTAGGTTGATATTTAAAAATTGTTCTTGAAAATTTATCTTTTGTATCATTTATTGATTTATTAAAAGTTTTTTTAAATTCTTTTTGAAACCTAGTGAAAATTGAATGTGTTGGTGTTGAATATTTTTTTTGAGATAAACTAGATTTAATATTTGTATGAGTATGAAAAGGATTTAATTTAAAGTTTAAATTTAAATTTAAATCCATTGAAAATTGTCTTGTATGATTTCTTGTTTTATTAAAAGAATTTTCTTTTGATAATTCATTTAAATTACGAGTATCAAAATTATTATTTTTATTACCTACTTGTTTAATATTATTTGTTGAAGTAAGAAATAAACTATTTGAAGGTTTTTTTAATGAAATAATAGTTTTTGTAGGTCCTGTTAATCTACTGAATAAAGTTTTATTTGTTTTCATTATTTTATAATTATATAATTATTTTTTGAAAAATGAGATTTATTAAATGTATTAAGTTATATTTATAATTATATATTTTAATTTATTAATTGTTCCATTATTTCATCATTAATATCTTTTTCTTTTAAATCGTCATATTCTTGTCCATATTTTTCTAAAATATTAATATGAATTTTAATTTTAAATCCTTCAGTAAATAATTGATTGACAGTTAAATCTTTTCCAATATCTTTAAAAATAATCATTAAATCTGAAAAATTTTCAGCATTATAAATTTTTTCTTCATTTAATTTTAATAATGCTAACGATATTCTATAAATAATTTTAAAATTTTTTTCTAACAAAAAAATATCTAAAATCCTTAAAAAAACATCATAATTAACATCTAAAAAAAATAAAGTTAAAAACCATTGTCTAGCATAATAATCAGGAAAAATTTTCCATTTTTTTAAAACAAAATAAATTTTAGGAAAAATATTTTTTAATAATTTCAATAATTTATAATATGATCTTTTTAATTCTGGAAAATTATTTTGAAAATAACCTTTCATATTATATTTTTCCATTAAATTTTTCATCATCCAAAATGCACTTTCTTCATTCATATAACTTAAAAAACTTGCACATAAAAAACTCATACCTTGAACATAACCAGTTTCACTTTGATTTGAAAATGTTGATAAAACATTATATAAATTAATTTGACCTAAACCAAATTTATTTTTAAAAAAAGTTGAATGTGATGTTCTAAATAAATCTTTTATTATATCTTCTTCATTTTTATTTGGTAAATTTTTATTATTTTCTTTAAATTCATTATATTGGTTTTTTAAATTTGATTTTTCTATTCCTGAAAATTTTTGCCATATAAATCCTCTTAAATTATCTGGAATTCCTAATCGAGTTAATTTTTTTAATTCTTTTTTATTATTAATTTTATATTCTTCAAAATTTATTATTATTTCATTCCATTTATTATATAAAGAATTTTGAATAATATAAAAATTTCTTTTTTGTGTACTATCTTTTTTATTAATTGTTTTATTTATTTTAATTGTATCTGTTTTTGATTTATTTATATTATATTGTGGGGTATATAAAATTTTTTTTTCATGATTCATTTCAAAAAAATTTATTTAATAAAATAAAATAATTAAATGATTATAGAAAATATATTGAAAATATTATTAAATATAATTAATTATGTTATAATAATTAATATTGAAATAAATTCAATATAAAATTTCAATTTTTTTAAATATTTAAATTTTGTATAAAATGAAAATGACTAAAAAAATATATTTTAATACAAATTTATGCTTATCATCGATGTTTAACCAAAATAATATTATAAATAATTTATCTCACAAAAATTATAATGAAAATTCAATTAAAAAAGATAAACATTTAAAACAATCTTTTAGTCATATTAAAAAAATAAATTTATTTGAAAAAATATTTCCATCATATAGTAATTCTAATATTACAAAAAATATTATGTTATACCCAAAAATACATTATAAAAAAAAAAAATTAAAAAACAAAATATTAGAATCACCAAACATATCAAAAGAATTTTTACAAACATCAATAGGTAATTTTAAATTAAATGATAATTATAATTATGAAAATAATAAATCAGACTCAGAACCAATCAAAAGACATAAAAAGTTAATTTTATTACCAAAAACAGTTTCTAAATCAAGTAGAATAAATCAAATTAAAAAAGATATATTTAATATTGAAACCCCAGAAGATTTTCATATTTTTAATGTTAATATAATGCAAATGAAAAAAAATTTGGTGTATAAATTTGATAATATTAAAGATGACAATAATTTAGGAATCATAAAAATTGGAGATGAATTTTAATTTAAAATAATATCTAAACATTTAATTATTTGTATTTTGAGGTAAAATATAAATAAAAAATACAATTTTCTATTTTATCAATTAATAAAATATAATATGTGAATTTTTATATAATTTATTTTTATTATTAAATAAAAAAATGGATAATCAATATTCAATAAAAAATAATCAAGATGATTTTATATATCCAATTATTACTAAAAAGCAAATTTTATTAGATTGGATTAATACAATTGATGAACCATATTGCCTTATTGTTACTACAATTAAAGATTTATATAATGGAAGAGTTTTTATTGAATTACTAAGACATTTTTTAACTTTGAATAATTCAACAATTTTATTAAGTGAATTAAATATGAGATTAAATAGTGTTAAACAAAATAATCCATATCATATAATATTTATTGCAATTGATTTTTTTTCCAAAGTTTCTAATAACAATTTGGAAATACTAAATAATTTAAAAAATAATATAAATAATTGTTATAATGATGAAAATTTTTTTATTGATTTTATTACTGTGATTAAAAATATTTATGATGATTATTATAATAATCAAATTCAATATCCTGAAAAAGATATAAATATTTATAATGAGGATGATTATTCTAATAAAAATGATTATAATCATAAAAACAATATACAAAATTTCAATAATATAGATAATGAGAATAAATTAAATCTTAAACAAAATCAAAATATATCAAATTATAATATTAATAAAGATTTAATTAATAATAAAAATAATTTGGGACAAAAAGAAAATGTAAATATACCAAAATATAATTTTAACAAGGAATTTGTTAATTCAATTAATTCAAAAAATAATCTTTCTACTTCTTCTGATTTACCAAAAAATATAAAAACAACACAAGAAGGAAATATAAATAATACTTTTAATAATAATGAGAATTATCAATATCAAACAATGCCAGATTATAATAATTTGAATTATGAAAATATAAATGAAAAAAATAATAAATCAGTTTCTAATATAAGAGAAAATAATTATCTAAATAATATAGAAAAATCAGAAAAAGATTTTTCAATAACTCCCTTATTAAATGATAATTATATTCCATATAATGAAAATCAAAATAAATTTAGAACAATTCCATATAACAATAAATTAGTAAAAGAAAAAAAAAATGTATTACACAAAAATACACCAAATAATTATAATTATCTAAATTATAATAATTCAAATATTGTATCAAATATACCAAATTATAGAAATAGACAAATTGTAAGTGAAAATAATATTATATATAATATGAATAAAGATAATTCAGTATATAATAAAAATTCATTTTTTAAAAATATGGATAGAAATCTAGATAAAAAATTTCAAACTTATATAAATATGACAAGAGGATTTGAAAAAATAAATAATAATTTATATCATATTGATATAAAAACTTTGACATATAATTATTTTAAATTTTTCAAATATACAGAACCAATTATTGAAATTTCATATGATGATGTAATAAAATATAAAACAATTTATGAAAAAAATAGTCCGAATAATAATATAAATTTCAATAATAATAATAAAATATTAAAAAAAATAATTGAAAAAAAAAATTATGAGATTAAACCAGATAATAAAAGGAATGACATTATTGAACAAAAAGAACAAAAACCAGAACAAGAAAATAAATTGTTATCTTATAGAAATTTGATCACTAAAAATGTTGAAGATTCATCAAAAGAGAAAATTAAAAATCCAATAAATGAAAATTTAAAAAATAAAATTTATCTATGGTTAATTGATATAGGATTAATAAAAGGAAAAAATATAAAAAAAGATGATATACCAAATTTATTTTCAAATGGGATTTTATTTTGTGATTTAATAAATAGATTAGGAGGAAAGAATGAAATAATAAAAGGAA
Source organism: Isotricha prostoma (assembly GCA_023807205.1). Classification (NCBI taxonomy): domain Eukaryota; phylum Ciliophora; class Litostomatea; order Vestibuliferida; family Isotrichidae; genus Isotricha; species Isotricha prostoma. The sequence goes on along the minus strand of JAJMZS010000531.1, from coordinate 20,591 downwards.
TAATAAGGAAAATTAAAAAAAATTCAGATGTTCGTATAAATATAAATAAATTTTTAAGTTATTTGAGGGATATTGAAAAATTTCCTTCAAGACATTTATGGAGTAATAATGAAATTTTCAATGCAGATGAAGATGTAATTTTTGAATTATTAGAAGATATTTGTAATTTTTATTCAAAATTTTTATTTAAAAAAGTTAATAGAAATAAAAGTAATAGTAAATTAAATACTGAAAAAAATGATGTTCAAAATAATATTTTCAATAATTTAAATTTTAGTGATAAAATTAATTTAGATATGAATATCAGTGATATTACTTTAGGAAAAAATAAAAAAGAAAATGAAAAAAGTAATATTGAACAAAAAAAAGAAATTTTAAAAAAAAATATTTTAAATATTTCAAATTCTATTTATTCAAATTTTAATAATTTGAATCATTTGAATGATAATGATAGTCAAATGTTTAATTTAGATTTAAAAAAACCAATTTATAGACAAAATAACTCATCAACAAATCAAAATAAAAAAATAAATAAAATACAAAATAAAAAAAATTTAAATAATAAAATTAGTACATCTACTTTATTATTAAATTTAAAAGATATGACAAATTCAACTATTAATAATAATTCCTATTTTACTTCATCAAGAGAAAAAAAGAATAATAATTCTTGTTTTATTTTATTTGAAAAAGCATCTGCTAAAAGAATGAAAAATGAAATTGAAAAAATAAACCAATATAATGAATTAACTAAAAATAATCCAAATACAAATAAGGAAAATAAATCTAATTCACTCTTAATGAATTTAATTATGTCATAAAATAAGTTTTATTTTATTTTTTTTTAAGACTTGTTTTAATATTTATTTAATTTACTATTAAAAACATATTTTATATTTGTAAATTAATAATTACCCGAAATAAAATACTATTCTTTTTTTTGTCAAAAAAAAATAAAATGAAAAAATTATTCAAATTAAATCTCATTTAAATTATTAAATATCTGAAATGTTTTGTATATCCTATGTTAAAAAATATATTAAGTTAATCAAAAAGTTCTATAATTATTCTATTTATTTTATTAATGTGATGACGTAAACAATAAAAAAAATCAAAAAAAAAATTAATATAAAAAACTGATAAATTAAAAATATATTTTAAAATAGAAAAATAAAAATGTTTAACAATAATAATATATCAAATATTTTTACATATAAAACACCAAAAATAAATAATTTAAAAGGAGATAAAACAGAAATTGAAGATATAGAATTAGAATTTATTAAAACAATTTCAATAATAAATTCAAACAATAATTTTACGAACAGAAATTTAGCAAATGATATAATTTTTAAAAATTTTCAACTTAAGATAGATGAAACAAATGTAAGAAAATCATTAAATAAAAGTGAAGATGATAAATATGATAGTAATTCAGATGAATATAATTCATTAGGAGAAAAAAAAAATTTAGATACTTCAAATTCAAAAATAAGAAAAATTTCAATAGATTTTTTATCAAAATTATATGATGAAGGTTCAAAACCTTATTCTCAAATAGGTTCAGAAATAGAATTTAATAAAAAAATACAATTTAAAAATAATTTAAGTTTAAATATAGATAATCCTTATGTTCATTCATTTACAGAACTTCATCCTTTTTCTATGTTTTATGGTAATAAATCATATTTATTTGATAAAAATAAAAAAAATAAATTAATTTTACCAATTCCAAAATTTATTAAATCAGAAGATTTACAAATTAATCCAGATTATACAAAAAATGGCATTTATAAAGGAATAAGAATAGATGATAAAAATGGTTTAGTAATAACAGATCCAAATGTAACAAAAAAATATTCTGGATTAGTTTCAAATATAATATTACAAATATTAAAAGTACCATTTGGACATCATATTTCATTACAAGTTAAAATGTTTGAACCAAAAACTTTAATAGAAAGATTAACAAATCTATTTTCATTTGCTAATAAATATTTAATTAAAGCATCTGATAAAAATTTAAGTTATATTGAAAGATTTAAATTAGTTTTAACTTTTGGATTTTGTGGATTATATATTCCAGCACAACAATTAAAACCATTTAATCCTTTTTTAGGAGAAACTTTTCAAGGAGAATTTCCAGATGGAACAAAAGTTTATTGTGAACAAGTTACTCATTCACCTTTATGTTGTAGATTTTATGTTATTAAAAATAAGATTTATAAAATTTATGGTTATTTTAATTTTTCTGTTTCAACTGAAAAATTTGGTTCTGTTATGTATATTATGCAAAAAGGACCTGTTCATGTTAATTTTCCTCAAATTAATGAAACTATTTCTTATAGTATTCCTAAAATTAAAATTTTAAATGCTACTTCTGAAAATAATAGAAGTAATTTATATGATGGTTATTTTTCTATTATTGATGTTAAAAATAATTTAAGAGGTGTTATTAAATTTTATGAAAATAAAAAATGCTTTCATAAAATTTATGGTAATATTTTTGAATATAAATTTAAAAAAGATTTTAAATTTGAAGAAGATAAAGTTTGGGAATTTAGTAAAAAATATAAATTAAATTCTAAACATTATAAACAAATTGCAAATATTACTGGTTCTTTTTTAGAAAATTTATTTTGGAATAAACAAACTTTATGGGTTATGGATGAAATTATTCCTGAATTTATTAAACCTGTAATGAATCCTCTTCCTAGTGATGGGAGATATAGAGAAGATTTAATTTGGTTATATAGATCTTTTTATAATAGTAAAAATGAAGATGAAAGATTATTATATGAAAATATTGCTCAAGAATGGAAAGTTGCTATGGAGAAATTTAATAGAGAAGAAAGAAAATTTAGGCAAAAAAATAAAAAAAAAGGAAAATAAAAATTTTTTTTTTTTTTTGTTATTTGGGTATTTTTTTTTTATTAATTTTGAATGTATTTTTTATATTATATAATATTATATTTATATTGAAAGTATATTTATTTATTTTTACTTTTTAATTTTTTTTAATTAAATAAATTAATTAAAAAATAAATTAATAAAAATGAATTCAAATTTTGCAAAATCTTTAACAGAGGAATTTTTTTCTTCATCAAATGAAAATACATTATCAAATAATCCTGAAAATTTAATAAAAGTTTTAAATAATTTTTGTACAGCATTAACACAAGAAAGACATAAGAAAGATATTTTTTTAAATTTATCAGACAGAGGATTAAATAGATTATTATCATTATTAAAATATCAAAATGAGGAAATTAGAAAAAAATCATTTAAAGTTTTAGTAATGTTATTAAATAAAAGTGAAATATTACAAAATATATTTTGTGAAAAATTTAATTTTAACCCAATAGGAAATATAATTGTTATGAATTGGTTACCTTTAGAATTAAAAAATAAATTAAAATTTAATGAACATATTTTATATGAAATTAAAAAAACTCAAAATGATAATTTAAACAATACAAAATTATTTTGGCAATGGCCTCCAAATGATAAATATAATAATGAAAATTTTCCTGATCCTCAAAAATATTTATTAGGTATTTATTGTGTTAATCAAAATCCAATTAAAATTGAAGAAAAAAGTTTTAATGATGATTTTAATATTGATGATTTAGTAAAAGAATTAGAAAAGTAAAAAGAATTTATATAATATTTTTATGATTTTTTTTAAAATGAAAATAATTAAATTCTATTATTAATATGAATATAAATCTTATATCTTTTTAAATATAAAAAAAAAAATAAAAATTTTTAAAAACCCTTTATTATTATATTTATAAATATTATTTACTAAATTTCATAAAACTAAATCCTTTTATACAAAAAAAATTAAATAAAAAAGTAATAATTAATTTTTATAAAAGTTCCATAAAATCATCTGATTCTTCAAAAGGAATTTCAATAATTTCTTCAATAATTTTTTTACAATTATTAAAAAAATTTATTTTTACATAATTCTTAAATGATTCTTCTTCAATATTATTTATATTACAATTAGGACCTTTCCATATAAAAATTTTTTTACTTATTTCATTATCAAAACAAGCAATTAAATAATCATCATCATTCAAATCATCTAAATTTAAAATTTTATAAACTTCTTTTTTTGGATAAAAATAAAATCCTTTTTTAATTAATTCTTCTTTATCAATTAAATAATTATTCAAATTATTTCCATTTTCTTCAATTTTACCTAAATCTATATAATATTTATCTAATTCACAATTAATACTAAATTCAATATTAATATTATTTTCATTTAAAAATTTTTCTAAAATAAGATTTTTATTTCCTTCTTCAATTATTTCATATGAAAAATTATTTTTATCATAATTTAATATTAAATATTCATTTTGATGAATTTTTTCAATATAATACTTTGCATAATTTAAATATTTTTCTTTATTCATTTGATTAATTTCACTTCCTTGTAAAAAAAAACAATTAAATTTATCACAAATTATATAAAAACCTCTTTTATCTAAAATTAATTTTTTATTTTCAAAATTATTATTTTCATCATTAATTAAATTATGATATATTAATCTAGCAACAATAAAATTAGGTTGTTCAATTTGAAAAGAAGAAACAGAAAAAATTTCAATTTTATTTTTTTCATTATTTAATAATCTCTTTTCAAAAATTTGTAATTGTAAAAAAAATCCTAAATTAGGATTTGCAATAAATCTTTTTCTTTGAACAAAATTAAATGCCTTATCACAAGACATTTTTTCACTTATCATTAAATATGAAATAACAATAGAAACAGAACGACTTATTCCTTGATAACAATGAATTAATATTCTTTTCTTTTCATTTTTACATTTATTAATAAAATCATAACATTTATAAAAAATACATTCTATATTTTCTTTTGAATTATCTTTTAAATTTAAAGTTAAATAATCAATAAAATCATTTCCAACATTTTGACAATAATCACCTGAACAATTTATTATGTAATTAATATCTAATTTTTTTAATAAATTTATATCTGATGCTGCTTTATAGTTACTTATGTATAAAAAATTTTCTATTATTGTACTTAATTCTTCATTGAAATTATTACGAGAAGACTTTTTAAATATTGATTTTTCAAAATTTAAATTTTCAAGATTAACTTTTTCAAAATTGAAGTTTTCTTTTTTTTTTTTATTAATTTTTGGGATATTTTTTTCTTCTTCTTTTTCATTTGCTTTTTCTAATCTGTTTTTTATTGATAATAAATTTATTTTTGATATACCATTTTCCATTTTTTTATTATTTGTTATTAAAAGATAATTATTTTTATTATTAATTTAATTTATTAATTTGTTTATTTTTTTTTTATATTTTTTTTTATTAGGTATATATCAAAAAGTAAAATTTTTTTAATCAATATATAAACCCAATCATTAATTTAAATAAAAAACTCTTATAATTATAAATAAATAATAATTTTTATTTTATATTTATTTTAATTTATATTTTAAATTTTAAACTTTTTTCAATTTTACCAATTTCATAATTTTTTTTAGCTTTCAAAAGACAAATATATTCTGTTAATCTATTTTTTTTAGTTAAAACAGAATATTCAGTTTCAGATAATCTATTTCCATATAATTTTTCATTATTTCTATCACACTTTTTAAGAACTGATAAGTGTCTATTATCACTACTCTTATTTTCTTCATTTATAAATTCTTTTTCCAATTTTTCAATTATAACTTCAGGATTTTTTACTAAATCATAATCTTCACTTAATTTTTGACTTTTAAGATATACTTTTGTTTGAAGATGTAAATTATTTGTAATTAATCCTTTCATTGGAATTACACTTTTATTTATTTTCATTGAATGAATTTTTTCAAAATTTTTTTCTTTTTCTCTTTTTAATCTTTTTGTATCAGTATATTGAGTAGTTAAATCAATATTATAATCATTATTATATAATCCATTTAAAATATCTTTTAAATTCTCTTTAAAATTTTTTTTTGGATCAATTGTAAAATCAGTATTAAGGAAATTAGAAAAATTATTAATTTTTTCAATATCATAATATTCAATATCAAATACATTATGTTCCATTAAAAATTCATGAATAAGTTTATTTTCTTCATGTGGATATTTTTCAATAAAATTTTTTAATTTATATAAAAAATCCATTATATTTATATATCTTTCTTTTTCACTTGTTGTTAAATCCATATTTAAATCATTAATAAAAGGAATTTTAATCATTCCTGATTTTAATATATCATTAATATTATTTTTTCTATTAAAAATATTTTGAGGTGGGAATTGATCAATTAAAATTTTCCTTTTTTTTAAATTAACATTATTTTCTTTTTCTATTTCTTTTTGTCTATTATAAACATCCATAAATTCATTTTTCTTTGATTGTAATTCTTTATATAAAGTATGACTAATTTTATATTTTGGTAATAATGCATATGATAAAGCATAATCAGGAATACTTTCATATTCACTTAATAAAGCTTTTTTATCTTTTAAATCATCATGAATATAATTTTTAATTTTATAATTTGGAAATTTAAATTGTTTATATTGTGCATATGCAAAAGTATTATTTGGTATTTTTTTTTCTTGATAAAATTTTGGATTTCTAGTATCAATTGTTAATTGAGTTGATTTTATTAATTTATTTGGATTGTATCTTTCAATTCTTTTATTTTTAGTTATATATAAATAAGGAGGAACTTGACCTAATTTTGGTAAATGTGCTGCTTTTAAATTTTTATTTTTCCTGAAATTTGTTAAATTTGTTATTGTTTGGGAAAAACTTTCATCTTTTGCTTTTGTACTTTGCTCAATTTCTTCTTTAAATATATCTGAACTGAAACATTTTGACATTTTTAGAAGTTATTTTTTTTATTTATTATATATTATAGTAAGTGATAATATTTTTTTTAAAATTTTATAGATATTTCATCAATTGTAAAAAAAATTTGAAAAACCAAAAATATAAATTAAATCTTTTTATATAATTCAAAAAATAATTTTAAAGGGATTAATTTATTAAAAAATATTTTAATGATTTTTTATTTATTATTTTTTAATTATTCTAATCATTTTATAAATAATTATTTAATATTTATTCAAATTCTAAAAATAATTATTTCCTTTAAAATAAATATGTTTGAAAATATTCAAATTACAGATAACACAAATCGTTTAAGTATAAAATCATTATCAACAATAAAAAATGATAGTGAAGAAAAATTTAATTGTTTAGAAGATGAAAAAGTATCAATTAAACATTTTAAAAGTTTTGAATTAGAAAATGATACGAATAAAACATTAAATTTAATTCCTAATAATTTTAATTATAAAATTCAATCTCCATTTGCAACTTATTATTCAAAAAAAATTCCTTCTAAAAATAGGATTCATCCAATAAATTATTATGAAATTAAAAAAGTCAATAATTCAAGAAGAAAAAGTAGTTTTTCAAAAGAAGAAAAATCAAATGAAAATTTAAAATCTGAAAAGAGAAAAATATCAGAAGAAAAATTTTCAATTTCAAATGTAAATTTTTCTTTTTTTTCAAATAGAAATAAAAATAGTGATTTAAGTGATTTAAATTTATCAAATAATAATAATATATCAAAAGAAAAAAAAATAGATAAAAATAGAACAATTGATATGGAAGATAGAATTCAAACATTTGACACTGAAAATAAAGAAAATTTAAATTTTAATTTTCATTATAATAAAACAATTAATTGTAGACCAAGCCAAAATAATATAATTCAAACACAAAATTCTTTGAAATATAATCTTATTAATTCAAAAAATCAATTAAAAACAAGAAATATTGAAAATGCTTTTTTAGATAATGGAAAAAATTGTCATTTAAGTCCTTTTACCCCAAAAGAAAAAAAAACAAATCCAATAAATAATTATTATAGTTTTTTTCGGAAATTAGAATTTAAAAATAAAATTCAATTACCTAATTTCTCTTGGGTAGTTAATCAAAAAAATTCAAATGATAAATATAATAAAAAGAATAATACTAATAACATAAATAATAATAATATATACAATATTCAAATAATTAATTCAAATAAAAATAAAAAATTTAAAAACAAATTAATAATTAAAAGGAATAAAAATTCATTAAATAAAGAAACTCAAAAAGTTAATGTAAAATTTATTGATACAGAAAACATTTTTAAAATTCATAGAGATTCATATTATAATATTAAAAACAATGATAAAACAAATAATTTTTTATATCAATCTGAAATTTATCATAAATTAACACATAACAATAATAAAAAATGACTTTTTTTTTCAAATCAAATAAACAAAAATTTATAAATATTTAATAAGGTGTAATACTAAAGACATATATAATTAATTAAAAACAATAATATAAAAATAAAAAAATAACAAAAAAAAAAAAATTAAAAAATAATTGACATCAAAAATATAAAAAATAATATATAACTGTCCAAATAAAAAAATAAATCCAAATAAAAAAAAAAAAAATGACAGAAGAAGTTCCACCTCCACAAGAAGAACGTGAAGAAAACGAATTTCTAAAACTAAAAAAGCAATCTCGTTGTGAAATTTTTGCTCAAAGTTCAGTAATTCCAAATTCTTACAAAGAAAACACATTAAAAGAAGAATTAATATTAGAACACGTAATTCAATTTAAAAAAGAATTTGGTTTAACCTACGATCCAAAAAGAGAAATATTACTATATCCTCAAAATGAATGTGGAAAATATAAATTTATATGTACAACAGTTCGTCCAACAAAAGTTCCATATCCTGAATTATACGATTATAAAAAATGTGCAAAATTCATATCAGAATTTTTTGAATATGAAGAATTAAATCCACCAACAGAATTTCCAAAATTTATTCCAGCTCCAGATAATGTAGTAAAATGGCAAATTGGTGATTCATTTGATATAAGTATAGTAACTGCTTCATTATTAATTGGTGCTGGTTATAATGCTTATGTTATTTATGGTAAAGCTCCTCGTTTTATTACTAGTAAAGATGAAACTAGATTAAGTCCTCCTGAAATGCCTGATGATATTAGAATAATTGAACCTGATTTAGAAGAAAAACAAGATGATGTTGAACCGACTATTAAAGATAAAGTTCCTATTTTTAGTCAATTTGATTTAGATGAAAAAAAAGAAAGAGAATTAAAAGAAAAAGAAGAATTTATTAAAAATACTGTTATTGATGATGATATGCCTGAATTTGAAAGAAATGATCCTTTTAAACATAGAAGAATTCATTGTTGGGTTTTACTTAAATTAACAAGTAGAAATGAAGATAAGAGTTTAAAAAGAGAAATGATATTTATTGAACCTAGTACTGGAAGATTATATGATGTTAAAAATTCTCCTTATGAACAAGTTGATGCTATGTTTAATAATTATAATTTTTATATTAATTTACATATGGATAAACCTGTTAATGAAATTGATTGGAATACTAATAAAGCTACTAATTGGGAATATGTTATGTTAAATTCAAAAGAAGGTGAAGAAGTTGGTGAAATTGAAGAAGAAAATGTTGCTGAAGAAAATGAAGGTGAAGAAGAAAAAAAAGAAGATGAAAATAATTTTAATTTAAATAATAATAATGAAAATAATGAAGAGAAAAATAAAGAAGTTTTAGATATGCCACCACCATGGCCTAATAGAATTATTATTCCTTTACAAAAATATAATGAAAGATCACCTACACAAACTCAAGTTTATTTCTATGAAAAAACTAAAGTTGAGAAATTTGCTCCTTTTAGTCAAACTGATGGTTTAATTATGAAAATATATAATTTTAAAGATTATGCTCGTTTTCTTTTAATGAGTGTTGAACATCGTTATAGAAATAGAGGTGATAAATTATATAAAAAAATTTATTATCCTTATGAACATAAGACTATTGATTATTATTTACCAGGACAAATTTGGCATTGGAAAGAAGTTGAAGAAGTTGAAGCAAGTTATAAAAAAATTAATTTTTATCCTACTAATTTTGAAACTGGTATTATTTATAGAGAAGAAATTTTTGGACAGAAAATTTTACATAAATATGAAAGTAGAGATGATAAAGTTTTTGAAAGGAAAATTTTATTAGATAAAGATTCAAAACAAACAACAAAATCATATAGATTTTCAATTGATTCTCCTTTATATGATAAAAAAATATTAATAACTAAATTTACTCAAAAAACTAATTTTAATCCTTTATTAAATCCAGAAAGTCAAATATTTAAATTATCATATAAATTTGATGATAAAGGAACTCAAATTCAAGTAATTAATCATTATGGTAAAGGAAAAATTTTAAGTAAACCTGATATTTTTTCATTTGAAGATGAGAGTTTATCAAATGGAGATAAGGATGATTCAAAGAAAATTGATGATGATAGAGAAATTTGGAAAAGAAATACTTTTGCTAAAAAAGCACAATATATTGAAGATTTTAAAAAAATTGAAGATGCTTATAATAAAAATTATATAGAAAGTATACAATTTTTAAAAAGAATTTCTGATAATAGAAGATTAGCAACTGATAATAATAAAAAATTATATGAGAAAGGACCAAATGATCTTATTCCTATATTAGAAAAATCTATATTTGATTTAGATAATATGTTAGATGAAGATGAAAGAGATAAAGATAAAAATGATTATACTGGAAATCAACAAAGTTTCGATAGAATTAATCACTTTTTACAAATTCAAAAAGAAAAAATGGAAAAAGGAGAAGAACCTGAAAAAATTAAAGAAGATATTATTAAAGCTTTTAAAGATGAAAAAACTACTGTTACTAATGTTTTACAACAATTATTAAAAGAACAAGTTACTAATTTACAAAATAAAATTGAAAGTTTTAAAAATAAAGAAACTTATTCAAAGGAAGAAATTGATAAACATAATATGGAAGTAAATGAAATTCAAAGGAAGATTAATATTATTTATCAAAGAAGTCATAAACATATTACAAAAATTATGGAAGAATTAAATGAGTTGTTAGAAAAAATGGATGAAAATTTTGCTAAGGAATAAATTTTTTTTTAAAAGTCTTTTTAATATTTATGAAGTAAAAAAATAAAATTTTTATTTTCTTAAATTAACATTTTTTTTAATTTTTAAATGTTTATTTGTACTTTATTTGATTAATATAATTTATAATATTTGTATTTATTTTATTAGTTAATATATATATTAATAAATATTATATTTTTATTTAAATTTAATTTAACTTTTTACATAAAAATTAAAAATTTTTTTTGAAAAAAATCAATGTTAAATAATTATTCATATAATAAAAAAAATGAATGAAATTCCACAACCAACAACTTATCAGGATACTTTAGAACAACTTTTAGAATTCAGAAAATATTCAATAAAATTAGAAAAAGAATTAGAAAAAAAAGAAAATGAAAAACAAAATTATATAAAGTTATATAATGATTTAAAAGAACTTCATCAAAAAATACAAAATCAAAATGAAGATTTAAGACAACAAATACAAACATTATTTGAAGAAAAATTAAATATGGAAAATCAATATAAAAATGAGAATAAGAAATTAAAAGAATATTTTGATATTCAAAAAGATAATTATGAAAAACAATTAAAAAATTTAAATAATTTAGATGAAGTTGCATTAAAAAATAGAATTACTGCAGAAATAGAAATTAAATATACAAATATTGTAAATGAAAAAAATTTTGAAATTCAAGAATTAAATGATAAAATAAATGAATTAAGGAGTGAAAATTTAAAAAAAACTTCAGAATTTGAATTATATAAAAACCAAAGTAAAAGTGATTTTGATAAATTAAATGAAAAATATAATTCTGATATGAAAGATTTATTAAATAAATTTGCAGATAATAAGGGAAATATTAATAATTTAAATTTATATAAAACATATGATGATTTTTCTCCATTACAATTTCAAGAATTAAAAATTCAATTAAATAGAAGTAAAGAAAAAGAAAAAAATTTAAATGAATTATTAGAGAAAATAAAATTGCAAAATAATAATATTATAATATCAACAAGAACAAAAGAACAAAGTTTATTAAAAGAAATTGAATCAGAAAAATTTAAAAATCAATTAAGTTCAAGTCAAATAAATGATTTAACTTCAAAATTAGCTCTTTTACAAAATGAATTAAATGATTTAAAAGTAGCTGCACAAAATGCAAAAAATTTATTAATTAATGTACAAAGTGAAAATGAAAATTTAAATTTAATAAATAATGATTTAAATTTAAAAATTGAAGAAGCAAATAATGAATTAGATAATCTAAAGAATTTAATTAATTTAAGGGAAAATGAAATGAATCAAGCATTAATTGATTATAGAAATAAAAATCAACAAAAATTTATAAATGAAAGAGAAAATGTTGAAATTTATCAAAAAGAAATTGAAGATTTAAATTTAGCTTTAAAAAAAATTAATGCTGATTTTCAAGAATATATAGAAAAAACAAATTCTGATAAAAGTAATAAAGAGATAGAAAATAATAAATTAATTGAAGAAAAAAAGATTTTAATTAAAAGATTAAATGAGTTACAACTTGAAATAGAATATTTAAGAGGTGATTATGAAAATAAATTAAGAACTTTATCTCATTTTCAAAATGAATATAATACAATTGGAGAAAAATATAGAAATTTATCAAGGAAAGTTTTAATTAATGAAAATAATGAATTAGAATATAAAAAACAATTACAAAATAAAGATAAAGAAATACATGTTTTAAATGAAATTATTTCAAAATTAAAGAATGCTACTAATTTAGATAAATATAATGAAGTTTTAAGAAAGAAAAAATATTATAAAAATAAATGTAGAGAATGTAATAAGAATATATCTACTATTTTAAATAAATTAAATCCAAATGATAGAAAAGAAATAGAAAGTGCATTAATACCAATTACTATAAAAAATACAAATGTAAATAAAAATTATCTTTCTGAATCTCAAAGTAATGAGGAAGAAAAAGAAAATAATAACTTAGATATTTAATTTTTTTTTAAAACTAAAAATATTTCATTTAATTTTAAACTTTAAAAAATTATTTAATTAAAAAACAAATTTAACAAATTTAATTTATTATATAAAATAAGAAATATAATTCATTAATCATAAATCAACTGTAAATTTTATTATTTATTTGAAATATTATTTGAAATAGAAATTAAATATGAATATAATAATTTATTATTAATTATAAAAGTATAATTATGAAAATACTTGTTTTTAATATAAAAGAAAAAAATTAAATATTTTTATTTTACAAAAATTCCATTTAAATAAATATTTTTATTTTAAAAAGTATTTTCAGTATTGCTAGTAGTATTAATTTCATTATCATTAATTTCAATATTTTGATTATCGTGTATAATATCATTTTCTTGTTTCTTATTTAATTTTTTATCAACCATAAATATTTGACTAATAAAATATAATATATCACCTAAAATTTCATTTTCACTTTTTCCAATAGTAATATTATTCCATACTTTAACAATTTTTCCATCAACATCATCACTAATAATTTGATAAGAAAATTCATTTACTTTATTTTTAGTATTATAACTATTTCCAAATAAACTTTCATTTGCTTCTTTACAAACTTTATCTAATATTTCATTTAACATTTTAACTTTTATTTCAATTTCAACAATTAATCCAGTTCCTAAAAATTTAGGAGAAGAAGTAATAATTCCATAATTTTCATCAATTAAAAATTTAATTTGTTTACTAAATTCATTAACAGTTTTTAAAATATTAAATAAATTTTCATTTAATTTTTCTCCTGGATTATTATATGCGCTTAAGAAAAATTTTATATGATCAATATCATTTATTAAAGCAAAAATATTATCTGAATCAAATTGAATTACTCCTCTATTTTTTATATATAAATTATCATCATATAATTTTAAATTATTTTCAGAAATAATTTTTTTAGCTTGAGCAACTTGATTTTCATTATCTAAAGAAAAATAATTTCCAAAATGGTTTCTTAAATTTAATGTATTTAGTACATTTATTATTATTTTTTCTATTTTATCATTAGAATTTAATTCACAAATTGAAAAAGGAAAATGTTCTAAATTTCTTATTAAACATATATTAATTGATTCAATTTTTTTTTTTTCAATATCTGTTAATTGGAAATTACTATTAATATTCATATTAGATATTGCTTCATTTATAATAAAATTTTGACTTAAAAATAAATATTCATTTACAAAATTATTAAAAGTTTTTATATCACTTGGACAATCAAAAAAAATTCCATATTTATTTTTTGGATTTTGTATAAAATAATTAAAATATTCATTTAATATTTTTCCAGAAGAAGAAATATTATATTCTTCTTTTTCGAATTTTTTATCATATGTAATTAAAATATTTTTTTCAGTAGGATTAAAATCTCTGTTAAAAATAATTTTATCATAATTAATATTTTTTTCTCTATTAAAATTAATTAATCCACTTATTTTTGAATAAAAACTTTCAATAAAATCTTTTTGATATTTTTCACTTAATTTAAAATAAGAATTGATAAAAATTTTAACATTATTATCATCAACATAGTCAATTTGATATGAATCAAAATTTAAATTTTTTACAACATCATCAATTGATTTTTTTGATTTTTCAACATCAAGTTTTTCACAAATTATTATTGATGATAATTCCATTCCAACTCCAATTTTTTTTACATTACAAGTTAAAAATCCATATTTTTTATCATATTCATATTCAATAAATTTATTTATTAATATTGATATATTATTTATTTCATTTATTTTATTTGAAAATCCATTTTTTAAATTTTCTTCATTTAAAACTCCTATAATTTCTAAATGTTCACTGAAATTTATCAAAATTATTAAACTTAAATCATTATTATAATATATTGTTCTATGTTGAGGAAAGTTAATTTGTAATTGACTTTTATTTTCTTTTTCATTATCATAATTAACATATTCTAAAATTTCATTCCATTTATTTTCATTTTCTTCAGAAAAAATTATATTATTTAAATGAGGTAAATTTTTAGTATCTATTAATTTATTTATAGCTCTTGTTAAATCTTTTTCGATTTCCATTCTCTTTTCATTTTGACATATATTTTCAAATGGATAATTTTTAATATTTCTACTTAATCTAATTGTAAATCTTTTAAAATGATTTAAATTCTTTTCAAAAAAAGGAAAAGAATTATCATTAATTTCATCTTTTAAAGTTTCCTTAAATTCATATTCAGTATCAATATTATGATATTCATCAATAATCGGAATTAATAAATCTTTAAAAACAATTAATGAATCATAATCATTAATTTGAACTCCAATATTATCATTATTTAAATTTTCAGAAATCTTAATTGTTGTATTTATATTTCCACCATTTTTACTTTTTAAATATTTTATATCTTTAAATAATTCTTTTGTTAAATATTTTTTTAATAAACAATCTTTAGATAAAAAAGGATATTTTGATATTGGTTGTCCTAATGGATATGGTTCAGGAATTATAAAACCATTTACTTTTCTCTCTTCTTCTGTCATTAATCCTGCTAAATATTTTATCATATATACTAAAGGATTTTTTACTCTTTCATGAACTAAAGAATTTATCATTTCACTTATTATTCTTTCTAAATCATTTTCTTCTATATATTTTTTTGCTATTAATTTTTGTTTTGATATATCTGAATTTTCCATATTTTTTTTTTAAATATTAAAAAATAATTATTTTTTTATTAATAGTAAAATAATATATTTCTTTTATTAATGTTTCCATTATAATAATAATATAAATTTAAATATAAATTATTTATATTTGTTAAATTATTAAATTATATGTTTTTAAAAATTTTGTATGTGTAACTTTCTTTTTTTTAATCATTGATTTCATTATCAAAATCATTATTATAATAGAAATTAAACTAAATAAAAATATAAACATAAATAAAGTATTATAATTATTTTCATTTCCTTGTTTTAATCCACAACTAAGACAATTATATAATATTAATTTCATTTTTTCATAATCGAAAATTATCATTTCACTTTTAATAAAATTTAAATTGAAAAAAATAAAATCATCAAAATCAGAAGAAACTTCAATTTGGAAAATAGAATTTTCATTTTGGAAATTAATAATATTACTTTCATTAAAGAAAAATCCACTTTCATAATTATGATTTAGAAAAGAAATAATTTCATGATTTGGAATTTGAGAATTTTCCTTAATCAAAGATAAAGAATTATTTAAATCATTTTCATTTAAAAATTGTTTGCTAAATTTATCTAAAATATTATTTGATATAATTAATTGATTAGATATTGATTGATCAAAATTTAATTCAAAAACAATTTTAAAATTACTTTCTTTCTGAAATTCTAAATTTTTTTTTGAAAAAAAAGAAATTCCTTTAATTAAAGAGAATGTTTTAGGATAAGTTTTATTTGTATTAGTTAAATTAATTTCAGTTTGATTATAAATATTAAATTTTTCATTTATTAAAGATTTACCAATAATTAAATTTCCATTATTATTTATTGATATAATTTCACTATCAATAATATTTTCTCTTTTTAAAAAAGAAATAAAAGAAAAAGAATTTAATAAAGAATTTTGTTCTGAAAAACCTAAACCAATAATTCCATCAAAATTAAATTTTTGATATGAAGAAAAATTTGTTAAAAGAAAATATAAGTCAAAATTATTATTTTCAAATTCAAACTTATCTTTTGAAAATATACCAGAAAAAATACCTTGAGAAGAATTAAAATTATAATAAATATGAGATTTATTTAAACTTGTAGATAATTGAGAATTAAATTTATGAGAAAATATTACATTTAAATTCATTTGAAAATCAATATAAAATTTTAATTTTTGTTTTGGAGTTCCTACGTTTATATATACAAAAGAATTTTCAAAAAGTTTTAATTCAAATGAATTTTCTGATGATAGTTGATATAATAAAATAAAAAAGACAATTTTTAATTTCATTATAATATTTTAAAAATAAAATTAATAATTAAATTATTTTTTTAACAAAATAATATTTTCGAATAATTTTATTTATTTTTTCGATATTAGAAATGAAAAA
The DNA here is from genome assembly GCA_023807205.1 of Isotricha prostoma. NCBI lineage: Eukaryota > Ciliophora > Litostomatea > Vestibuliferida > Isotrichidae > Isotricha > Isotricha prostoma. The sequence continues at coordinate 3,442 of JAJMZS010000531.1, read as the reverse complement.
ATAAATTAAAATTAAGAATTCTTTGAAAAAAATAAAGTGAAAAAAATACAATTAAAGAAAGAATTAAAAACAATTTTATAAAAATTGGGAATAGATAATTATATAAAGAAATAAAACCAAAAAAAATTGATTCAAACCCCTCAATTATATAGTTAAATATTTGAATATGATGAAAATTATCAAACAAAATTTATATTAAAAATATTTTAAAATATTTATTTATTAAATATTTACTTAAGTTGATTTATAATAATTTAAGAACAAAAAAAAACAATCTTTTATTTACAATAAATAAATATATTAAAATATATTGCACATATTGCAATTTTCTTCATTTTCACTATTTAATTCCAAAGATTGATTTTTATAAACGAATTTTTCATAATATGGAATTTTTAGAGTATTATAAATTTTTTTTTTCTCCTTATACATTTCTTTAAGAAATTTTCTTTTAAGTTCATCATTATAAATATGAAAATATTCAGTTAACATTTCATCATTAAAATTATATTTACTAAACATTTGTATTAATAAATATTCAATATTTTCAAACCCATTATGTAATAAGTTATCTTTTAAAACTTCTAAATTTTTACTTTTTAAAAATGAAAATATATCATTATATTTTGTATATGAATTATTTTTGCCTAAATTACAACATGGTTTAAAATAACCAAGAGATAGATTTAAATCATTTTTTTGACTGTTTAAATTATTGAAAATAAAATCAACAATTTTCTCATTTATTAACTTTGCATCAATTTCTATTTTTAATAATAATCTAAATATATGACCAGGTTTTTTTATTCCTAAATCTTCAATATCTTTATATTCAATTTTTAGTTCATTTTTTTTAACTCCTTCAATTAATCTTTCAATATCAATAATATCATTTTCTAAAAATAAATTTAAATAATTTATTAAATCACATGAAATTAAATAATCTCTTAATTTTGCTATTGAATTTTGTTCAACTAAAAAATCTTCATTTAAACTTTTATCATTTGTAATATTATTATTATTAATCCATTTTCCATTTTCAAAAGCATATTCATTTAAAAAAGAATTTTGAACATAATTATTATTTTTATAACATGGTGTATTAAAAGTAGAAAAAGAAAGATTATTTGAACTAGTATTTGCATGAAATAAATTATTTTGAGAATTTATTTTATTATATAAAGAATTGTTGTTTGAATTAATAGTGGTATTTATTTCTTTATTATTATTATTCAAATTGATATTATTAGTATTATTTTTATTTGAGTTTGTATTTGAATTATATTGAATTGAAGGATTTGAAGGTCTTGTTGTATTTAATGAAAGGATATTTGAATTATTTAAATTTATTATTTTTGATTCTGGATTTATATGATAATTTCTTTTATTTTTACATGTTTTTGAAATAAAAAGATTATTATTATTAACAATTAAATTATTATTTTTATCTAAGTTAATATTATAATTTTTTTTATTTTGAAATGTTTTTGATTTATTATTTTTTTTCGTGCTATGGAAAGAATTGTCACTATTATTATTATTTTTAATTAAACTATTAATAGAATTATTACTAATATTATTATTATTTGAACTACTAAAAGAATTATTATTATTGTTATTATTATTATTCTTAACATTAAATTTTTTGATATATATATTAGAATTATTATTTTCTTTTTTATTAATATCAATAAAATTAAAATTAGGATTATAATTTTCTTTATTTTCAAAATTTATTTTTTGATTGACATTTTTCTTTTTAATTGAATTATTATTTTCAGATTTAATATCAAAATTACTTTCAATTGATAAATTATTATTTATATTTTTATCATTTTTCTTTTGATTTGTTTGATTATGATCACTTACTATATAAGATTTACTTTTAGAATATGATAAATCTGAAAAAGTATCTTTTTGATTTATTTGATTAGAATTTTGTAATTCAGAAAAAATATTAGAATTTGTAGTTGTTACTTGATTTATTAAATCTAAAGGATTTATTTCACTATTTATTTCCTTTTTACTATTATTTATTTCTTTTTTAGAATTTGATGTTAAAAAAGAATTTAAATTTTTTGTTTTATTATCTTTAGGAGTTGACAAATTAATATTTAAATTATCTTCAGTAATATTAATTTTTTTTATTGAATTAGAAAAATTAGCTTTTAAATTTTCTTTAATCTCATTATTTTTTCTAATTGTATTTGATATATTTTCATTAGAACTTTTTTTAACTAATGAATTTTCTTCATTAGATTTATCATCAGATAAGTTATTATTATCATTCCTTTTATCTTTACTATTACTTTCATTATTAAAATCTTTATTTTCAAATATATTTTCATTTAAAATTTTTTCATCTAATATTTTATTATTACTTTTAGAATTTATATTAATAGTATTTTTCCCACTTGTTTCCTTATTACTTGAACTTTGAAAAATTTTAGTAGAACTAACATAATCATCATCTTCTTCTTTAATAGTATCATTAATATTTTTAAATGTATTACTCTTAAAAATTTTATTATTTTCATTATGATCATTATCAGATAAATTATCTCCTTTAAAAATATTTTTTACCATATTTTGATATTCAATTCCATTATCAATAGAATAATCAAAAGGACTTTTATCAAATTTATCTTTAATAAAAAAACAATCCCCTTTAAATTTAAAAAACAATTTTAAAATATCATCATTTGATTTATTAATAATTGCAATATGAAGAGGAGTTTGTAAAAAAAGAAGATTTTGTAAATTTGGATTTGCACCATGTCTTAATAAAGCAGAAATAAAATTAATTAATTTTTTCTGAGAAGCTAAATGTAAAGGAGACATTCCATTATTTTTTGAAATATTACAATCTGGATTATATTGTAATAAAATAATTAATGCATCATAATTTTCCATTTCTATTGATTGATAAAGGGGAGTTTCATTTAATAAATTTGGAATATTTGGATTTGCTCCTAATTTTAATAATTCATTTAAACATTCTAAATTATTTGTTATTACTGAATTATATATTGGAGTCCAACCATTTTTATTTTGGGAATTTATTTCATTTAAGTCTTTACAAAATAAACTTAAAGCTGATTTTTCTGGGATTATGTTTTTATTTGAATTTTCAGGTTTTGTTATATTGGAATTTTCTTTTTTTGAATTTAAGTTTTCTAGGTTGAAGTCTGTTGTTGACATTTTGCTTTTTTTTTTTTTTTGTTTTATTGGTTGCAATTATTTTTTTTCTTAAAATTTAAATATATTTTTTTTTAAGTTTATATTATTTTATAATAATTTTATTATTATAGTTATTTCATTCAAAAATAATTATGAAATAATATAGTATATTTTTAATTATATTAAATCAATAATAAAATTAAATTTATTTTGAAAAGTTTATTTTTATATGGGGATTGGGGATTGGGGATTGGGGATTGGG
>JAJMZS010000530.1:0-26295 GCA_023807205.1 Isotricha prostoma | reverse complement strand
TTTCCTTTCATTTTAATAATTTTTTCTCTTTTTTTTTCTAAAACTTTAAAAGATTCTTGATCATTAATTGCAAAAACTAATAAAAAAGCATCTCCATAATTAATCCACATATCAAGCATATTTTGATAATCATCTTCTCCTGCAGTATCAAGTAATTCTATTGTTACTTCTTCATTATTTATTTGTAATGTTGTTTTATATCTATCTTCTATTGTTGGATCATGTTCTTTTGGTATTTCACTGTTCATAAAACGAAATGTTAATGAAGATTTTCCTACTACTCCTTTTCCTAGGATTGTTATTTTTATGTCTATTGGGATTGATGATGATGATATTGATGAATATTTTAAATATGACATTTTTTTTTTTAAATTTTTAATAATATAAATTTTATTATTTAAAAAGAAATAATAATTTTAGTTTTTTTTTTATTATAAATAAGAATATAAAAGAGATTTTATATATGAATTAAATTATTATTAAAAAGGTTTTTTTTAAATTATAAATAAAGTTCTTTTTTAAATTAAAAATTATTATTGAAAATAATTAATAAAAAATTAATTATTTTTAATACAAAAATTATTAGAAAAAATTATGCAATTATTTTATTTATTTATCATAATAACTAATATTTAAAAAAAATAATGAGTGCCAATAATAAAATTCATAAAATATTAATACCAAATATTTCATCTAATTTAAAAAATCAAAAGTAATTTTGGTTAAATAATATATTATATATAGTTTAACTCCTCAAACTAAAAATTCAATGACACCTGTTAAAAATAAAAAAGGATTTTTTCCAGAAGATTTTTTTTCAAATAAAGAACAAAATCAATTAAGACAAGTTAGAACTCCTTTAATAAATAGACCTCATATAAACTCAAATTTAAAAGTTTTACAAAAAAATATAATTGTTGCTAGAGAAAAAAGTAAAGATAAAAAAAAAGAAAAAAATAATGAAAAAAATAATGATATTTTACAAAATATATCTTTTAAAATTAATAAATCAGAAAATATTAATAATAATAATAAAGATAATGATACTCAAAATAAAAATATACAATGTAAAACTCCTAATAAAGTTATAAATAAAAATTTTGATTTTGAAAATATTTTTGGAAATGAAGTTAATAATAATTTCTTTGAAAATGAAGAAATGAGAAATGATAATTTATTTAAAGAAACTCCTCATTTTTTTCCTTGTATAGATGATTTAAAAGATAATAATGATAATTATCAAATTAATGATAATAATAAAAGTAATAATAAAAATAATCTTTTTGATAATAATGATAATAATATATATAATTTTAATTCAAAACAAAATAATCTTCATTATAAAAAAAATGAAATAGAAAAAAGTAAAATAATTAAAGAGAAAAAAAATGAAAATAAAAATATATATGATATTAATAAAAAATATAAACTTAATATTAATAATAGTAATAATAAAAAAACTAATTCAACAAGAATGAAAGATAAAAATGAAGTTGTTTTACCTAATTTAATAAATGAAAATATTGTTAATAAAGAAATACAAAATTTATTTGATAATATACCAAATCAATTAAAAAATGATCCTGATTTAAAAGAAAAAGTTGGAGAATTATTAAATAATATAAATGAAATGAAAGCTTTTATTGAAACAAAGAAAGAACAAAAATTTAAATTAAAAAGAAATAAAAGTGGAAATAAACAAGAAAAATTAAGATTATTAAATAATAAAAGTGAAAATAATTTGCAAAATAAACAATTAGATGTTAAAAATAAAAATAAACATAAATTTTCAGTTCAAACGAGTCAAAATAATTTAATTAATAAAAGACCACCAATTTCAGATAGAAAGTTAAATCTAATAAACAATATCAACAGTAATAATAATATTAATAAAATTAATTATATAAATAATAATAATATTAATAATAATTATAATAATAATAATAACAATCACAATAATAATATTATCCAAAAACAAATTCCTCATCCTTCAAAAATGAGTAGTATTAGATATGAAAATAATAAAATTTAAAAATATTAATTATATATTTTAGTTATATAATAATTAAATATTTATTTTAAATAAACTAGTGAAATTTTTCCTTAATAAGGAAATTTTTAAAAAAAAATTATTTTTTTTTTATTAAAATCAATCATCTTCATCACTTTCTTTACTTAAATCTCTTAATTTCTTTTTTAAATCTTTAATTTCATTTTGTAATTTTAAATTTTCATTTTGAATGGCAAGATATTCTTTTTTTTTATTATCAATATTTTCTTCTTCAGGATCAACTAAATTTCTTCTAATAAATTCTAAAGGATTAACAGGTCTATCAATTTCTTCATATAAAGCAACAAAAGATTTTGTAATTTGTTCTAATACACCTGAATTTTCTAAAAAATCTCTAAAATCTTTTTTTTTTTGTTCAATTGTTTTATTTGCCATAATTTTATTTAATTAATTTTTAATATTAAAATAATTTGAAAATAAAATAATATCATATAAATAATTAATAAAAATGAATTCATTATCAACAACAAAAAATGATTTAAATATTAGAGTAATTAAAGATAAAGTTTGTGATTGTTGTGATTCTGATGAAGAAAATAATAATAATAATACTTTAAGTGATAGTAAAAAAAAAGAAATTATTTTAGAAAAAAAAGAACAATTTTTAAAAGATATTGAAGAATTATTAATATCAATATATAATTATCATATTATAAATGTTAATTCTAAAAATTCAAAAAAAATAAAAATCTGTGATACAAAAATTAATAAAGGAATTTCTCTTAAAAATGAATTTGAAAAAGGAAAAAATGAAATTACTAAATTATCTCAAAAATTAGGAATTTTTTATAATGCATTTGTTCAAAGAGTTTTATCAATTAAAATAAAACAATTAATTGAAAGAAATAAAAAATATTTATTAGAGAATGAAAATATTAAACAATTATTTTATTTTTATGAATCTGAATATAATAAATCAAAAAAAAGAACATTATCTCTGAATAAATATAATATTTATTATAATAATAAAATTCGTAATAATAAAAATAGAAATTTTTCAAATTTAAATCGTAGTAAAGATATATTAGATAATAATTTATTGATATTATTTAATGAATTGAGAAATTTTAAAAGAAGTTTAATTGAAAGTGTAGATGATATAAAAAATATTTTCAATGCTCCTTTATCTGGATTTCAACCTATGAATATTTATCAAAAGCAACTTGATATTTATAAAGAAATTTTTTTAAATGATAATTTTATTAAATATTTCTTAGATAAATATAGATATTATTGTAATTATTATTTAATTATTAGGGAAATTGAAGATAAATTTATTAATTTTTATAAAATAATAAAGAAAAAAATAAAATTTGATCTTCCTAAAAAAATTATTAAAAATGATATTAAACAAGTACCAAATGATATTGATTCTTTATATAATTATATTATTGATGACACTATTGAAAAAAAAAATGATAAAAAATCAAAAAGGAAAAAGAAAAAAAATAAAAAGAATAATATTAGTTTAGATATTCTTGATGATAATAATAATGTTAATATTATAGAAAATGAAGATTTAAAATTTAAAAATAATATTATAAAAAATACAGAATATTATTTTGTATGCCATAAACAAAAATGTAAATGTTCTGAAGATTGGATAAATAAATTAAAAAATAATTTAAAAGACTGCAAAACTTTTAATTAAAATTTTATTTAATTAAAAGATTATTTATAAAATATAAAATTTTTAACATTTATTATAATATTATTATAAGAGAAATATATTTTCAATTTTAAAATTTCATTTCATTTATTATTATTTTTCATAAAAAATATTATTTTTATTTTAAAATAAATTATTGAATTCTAATTATTTTTTCATTAAAAATAAAATGGATGACTATGAATCTTTAAATATAATTTCAAATGACAGTTCAATATATAATAAATTAGAATATAAAAAAGATTTTAATTTTTTAGAAAAGAATATAAATTTATCATTTAATCCAAAAAAATTTTCTACAGAAATTTTCAATTTTATGGAAAAACCAATTTATAAATTAAATGATAATATATTTGAAAATGTTATAGATGAAAATAAAAATCCAAAAATATCTAAATTATATAATAAGGATAGGAAAAATAATTATCATGAAATCCCTCAAAATAATTTAAAAGAAAATATTAATTATAATAAAAAAAAACTTATAAAACAAACATCCAAACTTAAAAATAACGATTCACTCTTAAAAAGTCCTATTCCTTTGAAGATAATGAATAATCGTCCTTTCTTTTTCGTTATAAAAGAAGTAGAAAAAAGCAAAAATTGTAAATATTTTTATTTTAATTTTATATTAGTACTTGGAATGAAAAGAAAAAATAAAAAGTCAAAAATTTTATTTGATGATAAAAAAGAAAATGAAATTAATTCTTCAAATATTCAAACTCAATGTAGTATTAAACAAACTAAAAATAAGAATGTAAATAAAATTTCATTAATTAAATCCCAATCAATTATAAATTCTGATGTAAGTTTATATTTTTTATCATAAATAGTTTTTTAAAAATATTAAAAAAGATTTAATTAATTTAAACTATGAATATAAAAGTGAAAATACTAAATTAAATAAAATTTATTTTTTCGAATTAAATTCAGTTTTATATTCAATAATATTGAAAAGAGATAATAAACAAATATTCCAAATTAATAAAAAATATATATATAAAAATGAAAATGAAATAATAATACAAGAAGAAAAAGAAATTTTTAATGAATTAAAAGAAATAAAACATTATCTTAAAAAAAATAAAAAAAATATAAAAAATATGATTTAATTATAGGTATAAAATAGAAATATAAATAAACTTAAATATATATTATAATACATATTTGATTCTTAAACATTATTAAAATATTAATTTAAATAATAGGAAAATAAATTTAAATTTTATTTCAATTTTTTTCAAAAAAATAAAAAAACAATTTTAATTAAAACTTACATAAATTTCCTAATAATAATTATATAAATATACTTATTAAAAAAATAATTTTATTCTCCCTTTCCAGTAATTCTTTTAAATTTTTCATATAAATCATAATATTCATTACCAAATAAATTTTTAATATCATTTATAATAATATCTTTATTATAATTACCTTTTTTATCTAATAACATTTTAATTTTTTCAGCAAATTTTTTAAACATAGTACTATTCACTTTTGATTTTACTTCTTCTAAAAATTTTTTTACTTCTAATTTAACTCCTGTTCCAGCTCTACTTGGAGTTGAATAATTTGAAGGACCATTTAAATTACCATAAAATTCATTATTTTCATATTCCATTTTATTATAGTTCTTATTATATATTGATTCATTTATTATTGGTTTTTGAATATTATTCATTTGAATATTATTATTATATATGTTATTTTCATAATTTTTTTTCTGAATATTATTTTGAAGATATTCTAATTTTGATTCGAGATAATTTACTTGTGATTCTAATTCTCTTATTAGTAAATCTTTTGAATTTAATTCTGAAATTATCGTTAAAAATGCATTTTGAATATTTTCATTATTATTTTGAATATTAATTTTTGTATTATACTCTGGATTTCTATTCATTTTATTTATTTAAATTATGATGAAATAAATATTTTAAATAATAGTAAAATTCAAAATGTTTATTTTTAAATATAATAATTATTTTACTTTTATTTAATTTTATATTTATTATTTTATTAAAATAAGTTATTTACTTTTATTTCTTGAAAAATTTAAAATATTAAAACTTTTACTTAATTTTAATGTTTTATTCATATTCATATGTTTTAATATTTCATCTTTTTGTTCAAAAGGTAATTTATAAGATTTATTTCTTATTAATTGTTTTGCTTTAGTAGAATGATTTTCAAAATGAATTTTAAATAAAATAATTTCTGGAAAAGTAAAATCAACTACTCCTTTCATAAAATTAATTTTATCTTTAATTTCATTAACTTTATTTATAGAATAACCTTCATATATTGAAGGAATAAAAATTCCATTTCCCTTTAAGTGTTTATATTCATTTCTTTTTGTTAATAATTTTTCATATTGAGATAAATTTTCTGAATAAAGTAAATTTAATCTATTATTAAAGGATTTGTCTCTTTCTTTAAATCTCTTTAAAAATATTTTTCTATATAAAAAATTTTCAAATCTTTTTTGCTCAATTTTTGAAAAATTAAATTTTGATTTTATTTCATTATTTTTTTTATTTAGAATATTTATTTTTTTAATTTCAAATTTAGATGTATTTAACATATGTATTTTTTGTTTTAAATTATTTAATGATATTTTTGAATCTCTTTCTGTTTTATTTAAAAATAAATTTTTTAATTCTTTAAAATCTGGATTTTTAATTTTTAAATATTTTCTGTTATAAAATTTTAAATATGATTCATTTTTATTTATAGGTGTAATATGAGACATATTTCCTCTTAATTCAGAAATAGTACTATTCATAATTTTTTTTGAAAAAAAATTTGAATCTAAAAAATTAAATTTTCTAAAAGAATCATGTCTCATAAAAAAAAAATTTACTCCAATTTATTATAACATAAAAAAATAAAATAAATATAATTCAAAAAAAAAAAAAAAAATATAAAAAAATAAAAAAAAATAAAAATAAAAAAAAAAAATGGAAAGACAAAATTTAATATGTCTCTTAATAACAATATTTCTTTTCCTATTATTTTTCTACCTCCTAATATCAATGTCATGTGTAGAACCCTTAGAATATGGTCTCCCATATAATCGTTTCACAAAGACAATAGGAAAAACAGTATATTCCTCAGGTCGTTATATATTAAATCCCTTTAAATCATTTTTAATATATCCTTCAAATTTAATAACAATAGAATTTTCTTCATCAAAATCAGCAACATCATCAGCACTTCAAACAAGAACAGGTGATGGTTTATCATTAACACTATCAATATCATTTCAATATAAATTAATAAAAGAAAAAATACCAAATTTATATAATTTAGCAAATATTTATTTTCATAGTACATTTGTTAGAATATCACGTGATATTATATTAAAAGTAGGTGGTTTATTCAATGCAACAAGTTATTGGACTGAAAGAGAAAAAATTTCTAAAACAATGTTAATTGAATTAGATAAAGAATTAAGTAAAGCTTATGCAAATTGTGTTTCTTTACAAGTTATTAAAATTGAGTTACCTAAAAGTTATGAAGATTCTATTGTTATGACACAAATTGAAATACAAAAAGCTAATATGAGAAAATTTGAACAAATTGCTGAATTAATTAGACAAAATACTAGTGTTATTATTAGTGAAGCTGAACAAAAAATTAAAGTTGTTAATGCAAGTGGTCTTGCTGAAGCTTATAGAATTAAAGCTTTTGCTAATGCTTTAGCTTTGAATAAAACTGTTAATGCTGAAAAAGATGTTTATTTTAAAGTTATGGAAATGTTAAAGATGAAACAAAGTGATTTGGTTGAATATGCTTTTTTAGATTCTGTTAAAGGAAAAAAAAAATCTAGGATTTTGTTTGATTTACAAAATACTATTGTTAATTTTAAAGGGAATGATGGGTGAATTTTAAAATTTTTTTTTTGTTTTATAGAATGTTTTTTTGGGATTATTCTTACATTGGAATATTTATATATTAATGATTATTTAACATTTAATTATATATTATATTAATAAATATTATTAAAGGGCTCTTTTATTATTTTTATTTGATAAATTGTTAAAGTTAAAATTGAATTTGTAATATTATTTTAAAGGATAAAAATAAAATGAAAATATAATTTAAAAAAAATAAAAAATAAATTATAATCACGGTATAATTTCATCAGATTTTTTTTTAAATAATTTGAGATTAATTCTACATGAAAGTCTCAAACTTTGGTGAAATATATATTATTTTAAATATCTTTTTTAAATCATTTTCAAAATTTGATTTATGTTTAAAAATAAGAAAAATAGCGATTATTAATGCTAAACTATTTATTTTTTTTAATCAAATTAGAAAATTCGTACAAACAATTTTGAAATAGTTATTTATTATTATAATTTGGTTTTTTTTAAATTAAAAATTAATTTATTATATTAATATTTTATAATAATTTTAAAATAGAGTGAATTTATTTAAATATATAATGTTTAAGTTCATAATTTTAACAAAAAAACATGATTTATTTATGTAATTTAAGTCTTTAAATAATATTATTTATATAAATATCTTTTTAAAATATATACTTCTTATATTTTTTCTTTTTATTAATAATGAATATTTTCTGTGAAATTTTTAAAAATTAGTAATTGATAACTGTGAAATAGTAAATTGATATTTAAGTGAAAAAAATTAAAAAATTTAAATTATGAATAAAAAGACAATTTTTCTGATATTAATTGTTTCAATAAATATATATGAATGTAAAATGAAAGAAGAAACATTAGGCTTTTTTAATGTGATGAAGGAGCAATATGATAAAATAACATACAATATGAATTTTGTTGGAAACGGAGAGAAAGCCGAAAAAAATTTGATTTTAGATATAAAAAATGCTATATACAATATTATGTGTCCTAATGGAAAATGTAACTTTAAAAATAAAGATATGATTAGTAATTTTGTTAGAAAAATTAATGAAAAATTAGAAGAGCTTAAAAAATTACAAATACCTTTAAAATCAATGATGGTAGAAACTGCATTAAATTTTTTTTTACAAATTTCAAAAAAATATTTAATTTGTAATGGTGATGACATTCTTATTGATACAATAAATTATATTTTTAATGTTTATACAATTTATAAATTTATTTATCCATTTTCATATGCTGGAGCATTATTAGGAAGTGCTATATGTCCTGGCGTTTGAACTTTTGGAGCTTCATTTATTGCAGGTTATAGTGGAACTTTTTTATATGATTATTTGACTGGTGGAAAAATGATAGACATTTGTAAATATTCTTATCTATTTTAATTTTTAATTAAATAATTTATCTTTAAAAAATTCTATATTTAATTTTAAATAAATTAAAAATTTTTTAATTATTAATTTATGAATTTATAAATAAAAAATTTATAGATTTATTCTTTTTTTCTTATAAACGATGACTATTTAAATAATAAAATTATTTTAATTAAATCATGAATTTTTAATTAAAAATTCATAGATTATAAATTAAATAAAATGATTAATCAATATAGAAAATTTTTAGGATATATATAACTAAATATTATTTAGAAATATAAAAATTTAGATAATATAATAAATAAATAAAAAGTTAATTTTTACAATTTTTTTTGAGATGATAATTTTATATTTTATTTTTATATCATATATAATTAAAAAAGAATCATTCATTAAAATAAAAGGATTTAAAAAATTTCTTTATTTATATTTAATCACTATAACATTTATATACTTAACCTTTATATTTGATTATTAGATATATTTTCAAATTTTTATAAATAAATTAAAATATTAAAAAATTTATTTTTAAATTTTATTATATTGTATTTTTATTAAATATTTTTAGTTTTATAATAAATGAATTCTAATTCAATTTCAACAAGAATTACTGAACTTGGTTTTGATGTTCAAAAATTATTTCAAAAAATATCAAAATTAGAAGCATCAAATGAGAATTTATCACAATTATTAAATAATGAAATAGTACAAAGACAAAATTTAGAAAAACACACTTTAACAACAAATGAAGCTTTTTCTGGTCAATTAAATGCTTTAAAAGGTTCATTTGATCATTTTGGTGATGTAATAAAAAATAATATGGAAAAATTAAAAACTGATATTTTAGAAGATGTTCATAAAAAAAATACTGAATTTGTATCTTTGATTGAAAATAATATTAAAAGTAATAATATAAATAATCCTTTTAATTTAAAATTAAATGAAGAGATTGAAGGAAAATTTAAAAGAATTGAAGAAATGATAAATAATGAATTTAATCAATATAGAAATGAATTAAATACTAATGTTATTAATTCTGAATTTAATTCTAAAAAATTAGATGAAATAATTACTAAATTTTCAAATGATTTAACTGAATTACAAAAACAAATTCAAAATATAAATAATGAAAATGAACAATTAAAAACTTTTAGAATTCAAAGTATTTATGAAATAAAAAATATGAGAGATAATATTTTTCAAAAAGATAATTCTTATGAACAATTTATTAAAAAAATGGATGATATTATTTTAGAATTAAGTTCTAAAATGAAAAATTATGATGATATATTTCAGAATCATACTAATAATTTTGAATTAATGAAAAATGAAGTTTATAATCAATTAACAGAAATGAAAAATATAATACAAAAAAATAATAATGAAGTTAATGATAATAATAATAAGAAACATGATTATTTTAAGAAAGAAATTGAACATTTTGAAAATCATATTTTAAGTGAACATGATAAATTTATTCAATTTATTCAAAATCATTTTAATGAACAAAATAATTCTTTAAAAAAATTATTTGATTATAATACTGAAGATATTGATTTATTAAAAGCAAGAACAGATAATTTAGAAAATTCAATTAAAAAATTAAGAACTGATGTCTTTAAAGGTATTAATGAAACAGAAGAATTTTTAGAAAAAAAATATGATAGTATAATAAGAATAGTAAATAAAGTTTAACAAAGATATTTTTTTTTTATTTAAATTTTTTTCTAATAAAAAGATATAGAACAAAATATTTTTTTTATTATTTTTATTATTTAAAAAAATAATTTAAGATAAAAAATAATGAAATAATAAAATTTTTATTTATATCAAACTATCAAATTTTTATTTATTTTTTACATTTTAAAAAATAAAAAATTTAAAAAAAAGTAAAAAACCAAATAAAAAACCCATAAAAAAAAAATGGATGACCCAAATAAAAAACCAGATGAGACAGTTCCAATGGGAATAAATTTCGATGATTTTGGAAAAAACAATTCAAATGATAACGTAGGAAAATCAGAAGACGATCCAATAATAAAAGAATTATCAGCCCCTCATACAAAAATAAAAAAATTATTAACAAGTAGAATGAATTCATTAAAACAATTATCAAATATTTGGTTAAAAGGAGATATTTCAGAAACAATAAGAGAATTAAGTTTAATTAAAGATCAAGGTGTCTCATGTGATTTTTTTAATTCTGCATTTATGCAAAATGGTTATAATAAAGATTATTTAAAATTAGAAGAAAGTGCTTCTTTAATTCCTTTAGTTCTTACTTTAGTTGAATCAAAATATGAATCTAATTTTAGATGTGGTGTTAAAATGGTTTGTATGCTTTTTGATATGTATTCTGATTCTATTAGAGCTAGTAAAAGAAGTCAAAAAATTGATCCTAGAACTATGGAAAATTATACTAAGTTAATTAATTTTTTTGATACTATTCCTAGAATTGATACTGTTGCTAAAAGAGATTTAAATAAAGATAAAAATTTAAAAGCTTTATTAGGAGAAATGAAAGTTTTTGTTGAAGATTGTAGAAGATAAAATCTTTGTTTTTTTATTTTTTATATTTTGTTTATTTTGTTTTTTATTTTTTATTTTTTATTATTAAATATTTTAGAATTTTATTTTTAAAGATTTTTTTTTTCAATTTTTATATTTTTTCACTTTATTACTTTTATAAATAATATTAAATTCAATAATTAAATATAATAATAATAATAATATATATTATTTAATAAATTACTTAATCTAAGTAATTCTAAATTGAAATATAAATATGAAATATACAATAATTTTTTCGTTAATTTTATTTTATTTACCCAATTTTAATTTACATTATTCCCAGGAATTAAATTTGGAATATTTACAAGACTATTTCTTAAAGGTTTAAGAAATTTAACTGAAAGATTATGAATTAATTTAGATTCTTCATTTTTCTTTTTTAATGCATTTAATTTATTTTTTTTTTTTATCTTTTTATTTTTATCCTTTTTATTTTCTTTTGTTGAATCAAAACTACTTGATTGTAAAGAAAATAAAGGTTCAGAAGAATTTGAAATTACTGATATTGTTGGCATTTTTTTTGTACTTTTATTTTGTTTTAAACGAAATATTTTTTTTTCTATTTTTGGAAGATTAAAAGGTTTTTTTTTATCTTCATCTAAATTTGGAACAGTAATCATATTTATATGTTTTAATGAATAATCATCATTTTTATTTTTTTCTTCTGACTCATCAGAAGAATTAACTGGAATAAAATTTATTTCTTTTTCTTTTTTATCATCTTCTTTTTCTTTTTCTTCTTCTTCTATTATATTTTCTTTTTTAACATTTTCATATTTTTCATTTTCTTTTTTTTTTTTTTCTTCTTTCTCATTTCCATTTATTAAATGATTATCATTAAAATGAACAATTATTTTTTCATCAGTATGAAAAGTATTTTCATCAGATTTATTATTTGAATCTTTTTCAATTGATTTTGTCATAGATGAATCACATATACTATTATTATTATTATCTTTATTATTATTATTATCTTCAATAATTTTTGAAATAGATTTTATTGTAAATTGAGTAACATTATTTGAAGAATAATATTTTTTTTCTAATCTTGTTGAAAATTGTTCACTCATTTCATCTTCAGAAGTCTCATTTATATATAAACAACTTTTATTTCTCTTATTTGAATTATTAATATTTTGAATATGATTTATATGAGATTGTTTATTTGTTTTTAAATTATCTGATAATTCATTTACAAGTTTATTTATTTGTGCTGAAGTAACTTCTTTATGATCATTTATATTTCTTTTAAAACGAATATCTTTAATAAATTCAGTAATATTCTTTAAATTTTTTTTCATTTTTCTAAATTCTTTTTTAAATGTTATTATTTTATTCTGTGTTTCTAATTCTTTTTTTTGCATTAATTTATAAGTATTTTCAATTTCTTGTACTAATACATTTTTAGTTTCTTGTAAATCTTTTCTTTCTTCTTTAATATTTTTAATTTGATCCAAAATATTATTTTGAAAATAAGTATTTTCTGCTTTAATATCTGGAAATTTATCATGTATAAGATTTGTTTGTTCAGTTATAAAAGATTTAACATCATTTACTTTTTCATCAATATAATCATAATTATGACTTTTAAATTTATTAACATCATTTATTATATTTCCAAATTTCATTTCTGTAAAATCTTTAAAACTTGACATACAAGCCATTTGTTTTTGTTTACATTGTTCAAATTGATAAAATTTATTTAATGAAAATTCTACAAATTCTTTTATGTTTTTAAATTTACATGAATTTCCAATTAAACCTGGAATTGTTAAATTATTAAGAAATAATTTATCATATTTAAAACATGCTTCTGAAAAATCTTTTCTTAATGAAGTAAATTTTGCATCATACTTTATTAAATCATCTGTATTTTTATTTGTTTTTTTTTCAATTGAAGTTAATTTTTCTTCAAGATATTTAAAAGAATGAACTTGTTCAGTAAAAATATTATTTTTATCTTTTATTTCATTTAATTTATTATCAAATTCTTCAATTGATTTTTTTAATTTATCTTCTAAAAAAAATATCTTTCTATTTAAAGTTTCTTCAAAGTTTATAAGTAAATCAGAAAGTTCATTTTGAATAATTGATTCAATTAAATCTTTTTGAGCTTTTGAAAAAGAAACATTTTTATTTATTATTTTATCTGTAGACATTTTTAATTTAATTATAATAAATATATTAATAACAGTAAAAATAAATAAAGAAATTATTTATTTTTTATATAGGAAATTTTAAATAAAAAAAATTCTATAAATTTAATTTAACAATTTCTCATCTTTATTTTTAGTTATTTTTAAATAAAAAATACCTAATCCAACCAAAAAACCAATAATAAAAATTCCAAAATAACTAAAAAAATATAACCAAAAATTTCCACTTTCTTTATTTTGTTTTAAATTTAAACTTTCTCTAGAAACTTCAAAATCAAAATAAGTATTAGGAAAAGGTTGATTTTTTAAATAAAAATGCCACCATTCAGTATCAATAACTTCAAAATTAAATAATTTCATAGAATCAATTAAAAATTGTCTATTTTTTTTTTGTTCATTAGTAATATTTGTATAATTAGGATGAGAAATTTCACCAAAAAAATCAAAAGTACTTCCCATATCAATCTCTTTACCTTTATTCATATCAAATAAAGTTAAATCAATAGTACTTCCTTTTGAATGACCTGATTTTGAAGCAACATAATCTTTTGGTATAATATCTTTTTTATCTAAATCAGGATAAAAATATTTTTTCATTTTTGTATCATTATTTTTTGTCCAATTAACAAAATGATCAACTGACCTTTGAGGACGATATGAATCATATATTTTTATTAAATAACCTTTTTCTTTTAAATAATCACTTGCTTTTTTTAAAGCGTTTGCTGCTTCTTTTGTCATTAATGCTATTGATTCTTTATATCCATTTATTCTTTCACCTACAAAATTATATGTTGAATAATAACGAATATCTAATAATATATCTGGGATTATTGTTGTTATGTCTACAAAATTTGAAGAATCATATTCTGGTAACATTTTATTTTTTGTGGTTATTAAAAATTTTGATGCTTTTTTTATGGAGAAATATGATATTATTATTGTAATTATTGATATGAAAATTTTCATTTGGTTTAATTTTTTTTTTATTAATTTTTTAAATTAAATTATTTAAAGATAGATATTTTGTTTTTTATTAAAATTTAGGATGGTTATTTTTTTTTTCTTTTTACTTAATTTAATATTTTTAACTAAAAAATTTAAATTAATAAATAAATATTATTTCTTTTTGAAAAAAAATTAAAATAATTTATCATTTATATTATTAAATTTTATTTATAAATAAAATCAATTAAGAATTATTATATATATTTAATTATTCAGTTTTAATATATTATTTATTTAAATTTGCTTAATTTCATTATTAACGAATATTTTGAAGAAATGATTTAAAATCCTTTTTTTTAAAATCATAATTTTATTCATATTTTATTTTAATTTATACTTTTATCCTTTATTTATTTTACTAAATATAAATAAAAAATGGGAAATGGAAATGTAAATAAATATTAATATTTAGTGTTGTTGTAAATTATTAAATAAAGAATATGAAGACAAAAATGAAATGAAAACAAACAAAAAAAAAAACACAAATAAACTAATTACAGATTCAGAAAATATAGACGACATAAAAAATCATATATTAAAAACTCCAAATTTAAACTTTGAAAAGGATGAAAATATAAAAAATTTATTAAATGAAGAAAAAAATGACATAGAAAGAATAAAAGATGTAATGGATAAAAGTAAAATATTAAAAATAGAAATAATAAGTTCGAGTATAGAACCAAAAGGGAATTGTTTAATAATAAATCCCTTAGGATTAACAGAAAGTAAAAGAGAAGAAAAAGATGGAATAACATACTTTGGATATGAAGATAATAATAAAAATAAAAATAAAAATAAAACATCAATTGATTATATAATAGAACCAAAAGGAGATAAATGTGATGAAAGATTTTTTGGTAAACATTTCCAAATAAAATTTAATTATCTTGATTTAAATTATTATATAAAAGATTTAGGACATGGATTTGGTACTTTTATTAAAATAATAAATTGGATAGAAATAAAAAATAATTTTTTATTAAATATAGGAGAAAATTATATTGTATTTACAATTGGTTTAGAAGATGAAATTTTATTAAGTGAAAATTATTCAAATAAAAATAATGAAAATTATGATAATATGTTAAATGTTAAAATATTTTCAGGTGATATAAAACATGGAATTGTGTCTTTTTTACCTGAAAAAAGTCCAATTACAATTGGAAGAAGTCAAGATTGTGAAATATTAATTGATGATAATATGCTTTCTAGAGTTCATTGTACTATTGATTTTAAAAATGAAAAATGGTTTATTATTGATGGGACTATTAATGAAGAAGGAAATGTTAAAAATTCTACTAATGGAACTTGGATTTATGCTTTTGAAGATACTTTAATTAAAGATAAAATGACTTTTAAAGCTAATCATAATTTATTTATTTGTTCTTTAATTGATAAAGATGATATTTCATAATTTTTTCAAATTTTTAGATTTTTAATATTTATTTTTTTATAAATACAATAATATTATTATTTTATTTAATATTTTTTTAAAAATATAATAAAAATATATATATATTTTTTTTTAATATATTTATTAATTATTTAATATAGTATATTAATTTTGTGGTCATTGAAAAATAATCTTTATTTTTTTTATTTTTTTATTGTGTATTATTATTTCGATTATTTTTATTATCTTTAGTTAAATATAATGTAAAAAAACCAATTAAAAATACTATTATAAAAATTGCAATAATAATTAAAATTTTAATTAATCTTCTATTTCTTCTTTTATTTCCTATATTTAAATCAATATCAGGTAAAGAATTATTTAAATTATCATTACTTAATTTTTCTTGAATTTGTACTTTTTCAATAATTTCACTATTATTATTATTACTAATTTCACTCCCATTATAATTAGATTTTAAATTATTTTCAACTTCTGATTTTAAATTATTAGATAATTCTGTTAATAATTGTGTTTTTTTATTATCATCATTTATATTTTCATCATCATTTCCTAAATTAATTACATTATTTGCTTTTTTATTTATATATTTATCTTGACTCTCCTTAAATTTTAATTGTAAATTTTGAAATTCAAGTTTATAATTATTTAATTTTTTTCCTAATTGTTTATGAAGATTTAATTTATTTATTTCTTCTTCCATTATTTTAATATTATTTTCGCCTTCTTTCATCATAGAATTAGCAGTAATTAATGCATTTTCAATTTTATCTCTTGATAAAATAGAAAAACTTTTAATTAATTTATTAAAATTTACAATAAGTGCATTTAAATTATCTTCATTTTGTAAAAACAATTCAGACATTCAAAAAAAAAAAAAATAAAAAAAAATAAATTTATATAAAAATAATTAATATATATTATTAATAATAAATTCTTATATTTTTCAAACTTACTTTCTTTAAAAATATAATTATTTAAATTACAAACCTTCATCTCCTTCAACTTCATTAAGTCCACTAAACATTCCATTTATATCATTTGCTAATTTATCATCATCTTTTTTATTATTTTTAGTATCATTCTCCATATTTTTATCTTGACTTTCTACATTAACTTTCCCATCAAAATTCCAATTAATTTTTTCTTTCCTTTTCTTTTTTTCCTGTTTTTTATTCTCAATAGTATGTGGAAACTAAAAATAAAATAAAATAAAAAATAAAATAAAATAAAAAATATCATACTCTTTCCTGTACAGTTAAACATCCTTTAAGAACATTTTCCAAAATATAATCTTTATCCTTTGCTTTATCAAAAAACGTTTTATTCATTTCTAAAACTTCCTTAGCATTAGGTCTTTTATTAGGATCTTTAACAAGACAAGATTTAACAAAATCTTTAAATTCTTGACTCCAATTATAAACTTTATCATCTAAAGTAGGTAAAGGACCATCAACAAGTGCTTTAGTAAATTCAAAAGGACTTAAACCAATAAAAGGTGGTTTTCCACAAGCAACTTCAATAGCAGTAATTCCAAGACTCCAAATATCAACTTTATAATCATAAGACATTCCCATTGCAATTTCAGGAGCCATCCAACATAAACTTCCAACATAAGAATCATTACCACCTTTTTTAATTGATGCTGATATACCATAATCACCTAAACGACAAGAACCATCACTTGCAAAAAATATATTAGATGCTTTTATATCTCTGTGAAAAAATTTATGAGAATTCATACAATCTAATGCTATTAAACATGATTTAAATATTGTTGCTATTGCTATTTCATCATGAAGACCATGAGAAAATTTAAATGACATTATTATTGATAAGTCACCATATGACATTAAAGGCATTACTATATTTAATGTGTTGCCTTTTGTTATTGCTATGTAACAACGAATTAAATTTGGATGAATCATTTTTGCCATTATTGTTATTTCATTCTTTTTTTTTTATATTTTTATATAATTTATTCTTACTCCTAAATATGATAATTTTCTATCTTCTATGTTATCTAAGTTTATTTGCTTTACTGCTACATGTTCACCTAAGTGAGGTCCTTTTGTGATTATTGCTTCAAATATTACTCCGTATGAACCTTTTCCTATTATTCGGATTTTTTCATAGTATTTCATGTCATTTGGGTATGCTGAGTTTTTGTCAATTTTTGAATTCATTTTTTTTTTAAAATTATATATAATTTTTTTATTTATTATTGAACTTCATTTGAATTTATTTTTTTTTATTTTATTGGATTAATTGATAATTAAATTTTGATTTTTTTATTTTAAATAAGGTTTTTTGTAATATTTTTTATGTTTATATTATTTTTTTTTTTTGCTTTTTTAATTAGATTTTGTATTTTAAATTTATTTGAAAAAATGAGTTTATCTAAAAGTAATTTTTAATTTATTTTTATTCGATTTTTCTTTTTAAGTTATTACTATTTTTTATTTTATTAAAAAAATAAAAAAATAATTTACTATTTTTTATTTTATTAAAAAAATAAAAAAATAATTTATTTTTAAAAAAAATAATTATAATCAATCATAAAATCTCAAAAAAAAATTCAAAAAATATTTAAAAAAAAAAATGTTCTACACTCCATAGTAAGTTACCATATTAAAAATTAGTTTCATGAAAGCATTAGATTTAGATCCTCTTTTAGAAAAAAAAGAAGAAGGGACATTAACAGTAGAAGATTTATTAGAATCAAATGATGCAGTAACTGATTTAAAAAATAATTCATCTTCTCAATTAGCAGATATGTAATTATTTTTTAATTTTTTATTTTAGTCTTCAAAAAGATTCTCTTAAAAAATTAATTGATTATTGTACAAAAATGCCTTCTGAAGATGATCAAATGATTGGTCATAAATATCCTTTTAATGCTTGTGAAATTTTATGCTCTCAAAATGGTTTGAATATGAATAAATTACTTAATATGAAAGATGAAGATGTTAAGGAAGAAGAAAAAGAAAAAGATGAAAATGATGAAAATAATAAGAAAGATGATGAAAATGATGATAAAAAAGATGATGAAAATGATGATAAGAAAGATGAGGAAAATGATGAAAAGAAAGATGAAGGTTTAGATGAAAAAAAAGATGAAGTTAATCAAGAAAAAAAAGAAGAAAAACCAGAAGAAAAAAAAGATGAAAAACCAGAAGAAAAAAAAGAAGAAAAACCAGAAGAAAAAAAAGAAGAAAACAAAGAAGAAACAAAAGATGAAAAAAAAGAAGAAACAAAAGAAGAAAAAAAAGAAGAAACAAAAGAAGAAAAACCAGAAGAAAATAAAGAAGAAAAACTAGAAGAAAAAAAAGAAGAAAAAAAAGAAGAAAACAAAGAAGAAAAAAAAGAAGAAGTAAAAGAAGAATTAAAAGAAGAAGGAAAAAAAGAAGAAAATGATGAAGAAAATAAAGAAGATGAAGATCCTACTCTTAAAATAGCATATAATATATTTGATTATTTATTTAAATTCCTTGATGATGCACCATCAGATGATAATTACGTTTTAATGGGATATTTTGCAAAAATACTTAATGCATTATTAAAAGATAAAAGTGATATATTATTTGTTTATATTTTTTCAAGAAGACCACTTTTAATTAAAAAATTTATGAAACATATTAATAGAAAAGCAATAGGAAATATAATTGAAAATTTCATTATGAGTTTAAATGATAATTCATATGCTTTTTCAAATGATTATATTATAATTATTTGTGAGAATTTAATTAATAATCTTGAAAATGAAGAAATTGATGAAAGAGGAATTGAAGTTATTTGTGATTTATTAATTAATTCTATGATATCATATTCAAAAAATAATTTCTTAATGTTATTAACAACTGGAAATTTATTTGAAAATTTATTAAATAGTATTGATAAATTTATGAAAGCAAAACAAGATTCAAAAGTAACTTGTTTATTAAAATTAATAACAAAAATAAATGAATGTTTGTTAAAAGATTTTGATACAAAAGTAACTAAAAATTTTTCTTGTGATGAAACAGAAAATGAAATAATTAATATAATAAGATCAATTGATAGAGGAGGAAGCGCATATGATGCAAATCAAAAAGATTTTAATTTTACTAGTATAAATGTATTTAAAAATAATCCAGAAAGAATTATTAAATTAATTGATAGAAGTGTTGAAATAGTAATAAATGATATTATGAGTGAAGATGAAGATAAAAAAGAAGAAGTAATTATTAATTGTTATTCAGAAAAAAAACATAAAAAATTCGGAGTAAAATCTTTATATGAATGGGAATATTTAAGAACTGTAATTGATATTTATGTTAATTGTTATGCAAATAATGAACAAAAAGAAAATATTGATTTATCAATTAAAAAAATTGTTGCTAGTAAAATTTTTAGTAAAATGATTAGATTATATTTTGATTATGCTTTTACGAATATGTATACTAATATTTTTGATGGATTAATTTCAATAATTATATGTGAAAATACTCCTTCTGAATTAGTAAAAGCTACTTTTGAAATTGAAGAAGATAATTCAAAAAATTTAATTTCTTTATTAGTAAATGATTTAATTAATAATCCAAAATTTAAATATGAATCATCAAATAATACAACTTGTTCAATTTTATTTTCTAATCATTGTGATTTACTTAAACAAATTTTTCAATCAAAACATCCAATTATATTAGAATTAATTGAAAAAGATAAAAATATAAAATTCTTTAATGATGATTTTGTAACAAAAATTTCAGATAAATTTTCTAAAAAATTATTAGCAGAAGAACTTGATGAAGGGGCAAAAAATGATTATATGAGTCCATTATATGATATTGATTCATCAACTAAAAAAGATACTGAAGTTAAATTATCAAAATTTTCAATTAATGAAGAAATTGATTTACATTTTAGAATTTATGATAAATTTATAAAAGGTGAAAATTATCAAGATTTATTAAAAGAAGATGAAGAAGAAAAAGAAGATGAAAAAGAAGAAGAAAAAGAAGAAGAAAAAGAAGAAGAAAAAGAAGATGAAAAAGAAGAAGAAAAAGAAAAAGATGATGAAGAAGGAAAAAAAGAAGAAGAAGAAGAAGAAGAAAAATTTGATAGAAATGTAAAAAATGATGAAAAAATGGAAGAATCTCCAATTTTTGAAGCAAGAAATTCTGGAATGGAAAATGAACAAAATAAAAATGAAGAAAATGAAAATGATAATAATGATGAATATAATGATTCCAATTTTTGGAAAGTTAGTTTTGATCAATCAACTGAAGATGAAATCCTTAAGGATTTAGAATAAATATATTATTTCTTTGTCTTATTATTAAAATTTGTTTTTAATATTAAATTTTAAATATCATTCGAACTTTTAATCTTGTATGAAGTAATTTTATTTCTTTTTTTTAATATAATAATTTTTTTTAATTAAAATGTTATTTTTTTTAAAAAATGATATTTTAACATTTAAAAAAAAAAAAAAAATAAAAATGGATGACACAGAAGATAATTATGAAAATAAAGGAGATGAATTTATCCCAAGAGATAAACAAAAACAAAAAATCCATCCATATCGTAAATTCCAATTAATAATATTATCTCTATTTATTTTAATGATAATATTAATAATAAACATATTTAAACTAAATAAAAACTTATCAAAACTAACAAAAGAAAACCAAACATATTCAGAACAATTATTTCAATTAAAAGAAGACAACAAATATAATAAAGCAACATATGAAAGAGTAGAAGTAAATTACAAAGGAATATATGAATTAGATAAACAAATAAATACAGATATAATAAAAACATTAGATGAACATTACATGTTAACAGAATTTATAAATCCAGATAAATCAATTCAATATAATTTTTGTTATAAAGCAACATTACATGGTGATAATGAAAAAGCATTAAGAGATTATTGTTCTGGAATTGGTCCTTTATTATTTTTAATAGAAACTACTGATGGTTATAGATTTGGTGCTTTTTTTAATTTAGCTTTAAATTGGGATTCTGAAACTAATGGTTATTTATTTGATGATAATGCTTTTATTTTTAGTTTTGATACTAAAAAAAAATATAAAGTTGTTAATCCTGATTCTGCTTTAGGTGATTTTAAAGGACAATTTCCTTCTATTGGAAAAAATGATATTTTTTTAGCTGATAAATTTTTAAGTAATAGAAAAAGTTATACTATGTTTCCTAATGATTTTGAAAGAGATAATTCAGATTTTGGAGATTTTATTTTAAATGGTGGAATGAAGAAATTTCAAGTTAAAGAAATGGAGTTGGCTTCGGTTTATATTAGGGATGAATTTTAATAAAAGAAAATAGATATTTAATTTTTAATTATTTTAAATTTGTTTTATATTAAATTTTTTTTTGGATTTTATTATTGAAATATTATAATATATTATTATTATTTTTTTTTTATTTTATTATTTTTTTTACTATTATTTTTTGTATATAAATTAAAATATGGATAATATAAGTGAAAATGAAACAATAATTAGTTCAAATGATTTAAGTCCTTATTTATTTGGATTACAACATGAATTTGAGATTAAATATAAAAATGATGATATGAAAGAGGAAGTTAATTTTTTATTATCACATCGTTATATTGATAAAAAATCACTTTTTAATTATATTTTCATTTATAATTATTATTATTCTTTAATGTATCAACCTAATATTTATCAAATAAATATTATTATAAAAGAAGATAATTTAAAAAGTATATTAAAGAATATTATTGATTTTGATTTGGATTTAACATATGTTAAAGAAAAAATTATTTTAGAAATGAATTCTATTAATTTAATTGATAAAACAGAAAATTTTAAATTTGATTTATATCATTTTAATGAAGAATCTGGGGATAAAAATAAAATTTTAGGTAATGCAACTAAAGAAGAAGTTGAAGAACAATTAAAACAAAATAATAAAAATATAATATATTACATTAAATTAATTTATGAAGAAGAAATAAAAAATGTTCCTTTTTTCCAATTTCATATTTATAAATTAAATTTAATAAATATAGAAAGAAATAAAGAAAAATATAATAAATTATTAGAAAAAGAAAATGATAACTTTAAATCAAGTATATCAAATATATCTCAAGAATTTTTTAATAAAAAAGAAATGGAAAAAGATTCTTATTTCACAAAATATATTTATAATAGAAAATCAATCTTGCAAAAAATAGTTAATATATTAATTACATCAGAATTTAATGATAATCAAAAACAAATATTATCATCATTCAATCCTCAAATAATAAATTCAAAATCAATAAATGAAATAAAAAAAGATATAATATTAAAAAATTATTTAATAATAGAAAAAAACGAACAAGAAAATTTAAATAAAACAACAATTCAAAAAGATTTTTTTGATATTTTATATTCAGATTGTAACATAAATCAATTAATTTATAAAAAAATATCAAAACATTTAAAATCAGAAATAAAATTTTTTAAAAATACTTTAATTCATTATAATACATTAATAAATGACAGTATATCTTTATCAACAGAATCAACATTTATAATATCTGAACCAGCAATGATAAAATTTCATAAAGGTTCAATAGAAAGTTTAATAAATAGTGACATTGAAGAATATAAAGACAAAACATTTCAATTATATGACAAATTTAAATTAAATAAAAAAACTTTAGTAGAAGATGAAGAAGAAAAAATACTTCAAAAAATAACAAATAAATACTTCATAACAAACAATGACTTTAAAGAATTAATAGACAATTATACACAAATATTATTAAATTTAAAAAAATCCTCAGAAGATTTTTTCCAAAATTTAATTCTAGAAAATAAAAATTTATTTTCAAATTTAAATAAAACATTACAAGAAACAGGAATTCATTCAACAAATTTTCAATCATACATATCAAATCTCCAAACAAAAACCATAAATATAGAAAATAACATTCAAAATTTAATAGATAATAAAACATCAGAATATGATAAATTAGCAGTTCAATTAGGAATTTCAGGTACTTTAGGATTAGCAACTTCAGGATTAGTTTTTACTGCAAGTAGAGCAGCAACTGCAATTGGTAGTGATGCTATTGCTGGTAGTCTTGGTGGTCCAGTTGGAACTGTCGCTGGAATTTTTATTGGAACTTTTACCTTTTTAGGTCAAAGTTATTATAGTTTTAAAAAAAGCAAAGATGATATTTTAAAATTGGAAATTGATTTAAGAAATGCTACTAATGTTACTTTTGAAGTTTTTAAAGATAATGCTAAAGTTGGCTATGAAGAAAATAAATTTATGGTTGAAAAAGATTTAATTCAGGTTAAAAAGTTTATTGATATTTTAATGAGAAGAGCTATTATGAGTAAATCTTGTTATTAGTAGTTTTTGTTTTAATAGTTTTTTTTTTTTGAATGTTTTATTTGGTTAATTAATGATATAAAGATTTAATTTTTATTATTATATTTTTGAAGGATAAAGAAAAATTATTGTTTTGGGAATTATAAATTTTAATTTATTTGTAATTAAATTATATAGATTTAAAAAAAAATTAGATAATATATTTTAATATAAATTTGCAATTTTATTAAATTTAACTTTTATTATTTTTTTAAAAAAAAATAAATTGCAAATAAGAAAATAACAATAATATATGTAAATAAAAATTAAAAACAAACTCTTTATGAATTTTTAAAGAATGAGTTTAAATTTATCTAATTTTAATACAAATAATGTTATTAATATGCGTGGAATGTTTAATAAATGTTTTATATTAACTTCTTTAAATTTATCTAATTTTAATACAAATAAAGTTACTAATATGTATTGTATTTTTAATAAATTAAATAAGAAATATGAAATTAAATGTAATGATGTTAATTTAAATAAAATTCTCCAAAATGATTTAAAAAGAAATAAACTTTTATAAAAAAATAAATTAAATAAAAAAATAATATTGATTTTATATAATTTCATCAATTGTTACTTTTTTAAAAAATAATTATTTCACATCTATTTATCATATCAAGAATAATTCCATATATAAAATAGTTCATTTTTAAATATTTTTTCAATTTTTTTCTTTTATAATTTATTCAATATATTTATCAATTTAAAGTTTCATCTAAAATAATTGCTTTACTTTTTTTTAAAAAAGCTCTTGTAAAAATAATTAATTAATTTTCACTTTTTGAAAGATTAATTCCATCTTTTCTAATTTGAAAAATTCTTTAACTATTCATAATTTCTTTAAATAAATTATCTAATTTCTAAAAAAAAATAGTTTCTTTATTTTTATTTAAAGGGTTAATTTTTTCTGTTCCTTCGAAAATAAAAGGATTTTTGGATATAATTGTTATATTTTATCTAAGTGAATCTAAATTAATTTGACTTATATCAGTATCATCAATTTAAATTATTTCATTTAAAAGTTCTAAAATTCTACATAATTATAATATTAAAGTTGATTTTCCATTTCAATTTTTACCAAATATTCCTATTTTTCATTTGGTTGAATAATTCAATTTAATTTTTTTTAATATTATTGGAGAATATGATTTATATTTTGATGAATAATTTTAAAAATTCATTTTTATTTTTAAAGGCCATTGAGGCTATTGATTATTTTTTATAAAATTCTTCATTTGGATTTGTTTTTTTTTTCTTGTATAATATATTCTATTTTTAATATTTCAATACTAATCATAGATATTTCCATATTGGAAAAACTTTAAAATAAGTGTTGATTGAATTGAAAAATCTTTTAAAAATTGTAAAATTAAACTAATTAATTGTGTTGTAAAAATTTCTTTTCTAAATAAAATATAAATTATAATTAAACCAAAGAAAAAATGACATATTTATCTTAATCTTTTAATATATAATATTTTGTAATTCCTTCTAAATAAATTTTAAAGGTTTAATTATTCTTCTAATAGTTTATTCTCAATTTTGATTAATATATAATTGTTTCAAATCAATATTTATATTTATTATAATATATTCAATAAATTATATTAAAATTAAAAATAAATATAATTATTATAATGATTTAAAAAATATTATTTTTAAAACAATAATATATTTCCATATAATTTTAATTTGGGGATTGGGGATTGGGGATTGGGGATTGGG
>JAJMZS010000529.1:0-26375 GCA_023807205.1 Isotricha prostoma | reverse complement strand
AATCCCCAATCCCCAATCCCCAATCCCCAATCCCCAATCATAATATTTCTTATTACAAAAAATTATTAAATTCAGTTTAAAAAAAATTATATTTTTAATTTTTTTAAATGAAAATCCAATTTTTATTTTTTATATTCTTTAAATTATTATTATTTAATCAATTAGATGTAAACATACCAATTTTGTTTCAAGATGAAATTTGTTCTTTTCATGGAAAATTAGTTGATAAACAAAATAATAGTTATGAATGTGAATGTTTTGAAGAATATGAAACAATAAATTCAAGTAAAATGATAAAAATGATAAATGGAATTCCTATTCAATGTAGTCATGAAAAAAAAAGTAGAATAATTGCATTATTTTTTTCCATTTTTACCCCTTTTGGATTAGATTATTTGTATTTAGGAAAATATTTAAATTGTTTATTTTTTCTTATTTTATTTTTATTTATTTATTGTGGGATTATTTATTATACTATTCAAATTGAAATAGAAAAAAATCAAGATAAAGAAGATAAATATTATTTGAGGAGAGATATTAATAATAATAATAAATATAGAGTTATATTTTTTATTTTAGTTGGGATTTATTTTTTAATTTATTTATTAAATATTTTATTAATGGCTTCTGGTTTAATTAAAGATGGTTATGGAATTGAAACTTTAAATGATTTTAATTATTTATTTTCTTTTTTATAAATTAAATAAAAATATTATTTCATTTTAATATTTATTATTTAATATATATAAATTTAATTTTAAATATTCAGATAATTAAAAGAAATTATTCACTTAATCCTTTCATAATTTTAATAAGGCTCATATGATTAACTTCATAAATAGGATAATAACTTCCTAATAATCCCATAAACATTCCAAAAGAAATTAAAATAAAATACAATTTATAAGGAAAATTAAAAATAAAAGGTAATTCAACAAACATATCAAATTGTAAAATTAAAGTAGAAGAAATAACAACACCAATAAAAGTTCCAGTAATAACACTAGCAATAATAATAGAAGCAGCTTCATAAATATACATTTTAGTACTTTGTTTTTCATTAATTCCAATACTTCTCATAATACCATATTCACAAATATTTTCTCTAATATTAGCATAAAAAGAAGTCCAAATTAAAAAAAAAGACAAAATTAAAGCAATTAATCCAAGAACAATAAAAACATATTCCATTATTCTTTTAATTTTATTTGAAGTTTCTATAATTTCATCTAAATAACTAGTAATAACATAATCATCACCTAATAAATTTTTCATTTCAAAAAAAACCATTTCACGTAATTTTTTATTAGAATTTTTTTTATATTTAATAGTTAAACCTTGTTTCCTAATATGATCAGGAGTATGTGAATATGCAATAGAATCATTAATTTTTTTTCTAAAATCTTCATTAATTTCCATTTCTAAATCAACTAATTTTCTAATTTGTTCTGTAGAAGTGTAAAAAGGACTAATTAAAGATAAAGTAGAATAAGAAGAATAACTCAAAGAACCAGGAAGTTTCCCAGCCATTCCAACAACTTTACAAGGGAATACTTGAAAATATTTTAAATTAAAACTTATTGCAGCTGGATTATTAATATCTAAAGCCATTGTATTTCTTAAACCTTCAGCTGCAATTATAGAAAATTCATGATGAATTTGTGAATCAATGTAAGTAGGATTTACTGGAAAATTAATAGAGTCTTTTTCATCTGTTAATATTGGTAAAATTTCTTCTATATTTGGATTTAAAAATAATAATGATATTAAATCTATTTTATTATTATTATCTTTTAATAATGTATAATTTAATTTTTTATCATATTCTGTATATGTGTATAAATCTACATATCCTGCTGATAAAAAATTTTGATCTAAACCTATTATTTCTCTTGGGAAACGAGGAAATCCATTTAAAGCACTTGAACGAGTTCTCTTACCTATAATATCACTTAAAGGAAATGATCTAAAAGTATAATTTTCAATTAAATCTGGGAAATTTTTCATAGTTTTATTTAAATATTCTTCAAATAATATTTGATTTATTGAATCTGTTCTACCATTTAAATACCATAAAAATGCATCTCCTCCCATTGAACTTTCTGCTAAAGTTTGTACAAATGATACTATTAAATTTAATGTACATCCTGCAAATATTATAAAACCTAAAGCAATCATAAACATTATTGAAACTTTTTTATTTCGACGAGAATGACCTTCTAAATTTTTTAATACAACAAAATGAATATTTCTATCTTTATAAAAGATTAAAAATATTATATCTAATATTTTTTTCTCTAAATAAGGAATTATTATTTGAATTAAAACAATCATACCAATTAACATTATTATTAATATAAACATCATTATCATTATAAAAATTGAAGGATTCATTAATAAGAAACTTAATGGTGCTAAATAATAAGTAATAAATCCCATAATAATTAAAATTAAACTTGATATAAAAGCAGAAGGTGAAATACCTAAATTTTCTAATTTAACCATATTAACTAATAAATTCCCTATTTTTTTATTAAAAATTGTTAAAGTTTCCTTTAAATTACTATCTAAACATTTTTTAATAGGAAAATAAGAAGAAACTAATGGAATACTCAAACCTAAAATAGTACCAAAAATAACATTTCCATAACTCATATTATAAGGAATTACTAAACCAGAATACCAATTCAATAAAAATCCAATATAAATATTACAAATATATGATGATACTAAACCTAAAATTATTCCAGGAATTGCAAATATTATTCCTTGAATTAATATCATTATAATTAAATTTTTTTTTTTGAAACCTAATGAACGAAGCATTCCAAATTCATAAGTTCTTTCATCAACATTTCCTAACATTAAAGAATAAATCAATATTATACTTAATAACCATAAAAAAAACATAATTCCATAAAAAATATTTTGTAAAAATACTTTTGCAATTTCAATAGTTTTCATCATTGTAAAAATTGGTAATGTAACAACTAATTTATAATCAATCCCAAGTGCATTAGTAATATCAACACTTAAATCACTTATTTTAACTCTCATATCATTTTGACTTAATTTATAAACATCAAATTTATTATTTATAATAGCATTAACACTTAAAGCATGTTTATTAATATTAAAATCTTTAAGAATATTTTTAACAAATTCAATAAGAAAATCTTCAATAAATGGTATTTCTATTTTTTTTGCTATTAATTTTATAATTCTTAATGCATTATATTCTAAATAATTATTCATATATTGTGAATCAATTGCTACTACATTACCACTTGCACTTGGCCATTTTCCTTCTGTTGAAGAAACATTTGTTTTTATTGTTAAATTTAATTGAAATGATAATAATGATGTTAAATCTTCATCTGAAAATTTATCTAAGAGATTATTTATATTTGGTAATTCAATTTCAATATCTTTATCATTTGATGTTTCTTTTAATATTGTTTTCATATTTTCACTTAATGATAATCTATCATTTGATTTATTATAATAAAAAAATTGATTAAAAAGAAATTTAATTGGTGTATCATCATTATCTTCTTTTACTAATTCTTTTAATATTTCAACTACAATTTCATTATTTTTTGGAATTAAAAAAATTAATAAAGTTCTACTAATAGAATAATCAACAATTTTATCAATTATTTCTTTTTCATTATTAAAATTATCAGAAATATTAAAAATAGGTGATAAATTATTTTTAATATTATCCATAATAACTTTTTTTGATATCATAATAGTTTTTTTTTCTCCAAAATATTTACTAATAAAATTCCTAATTAAATTAGCTTCTTTTTCAATTTGACTTAAATTCCCAAGAAAAAAACTATTATAATCGTTATTATTATTATCATCATCATCATTATTAAAATAATCATTATCATCTTCATCATAATTTGGATTAAAAAAATCTTGCTCATTTAAATTATTAATTAATTGACTTGGTTGAAATGCTTTAATTAAACCACTTAATCTAACATCAATTAAAACTGAATTATTAATATTTAAATCAGCCTTTAAACTTTTATAAAGAGAATTACTAACATAACATTCATTTAAATATAATCTTGGTAAATGAAGTTTTCTTCCCATTCCAACTTTATTTTCTAATTCAGAATTTAATATAATCATATTTGAAGTTGCCCAAGAATTTGTTTTAAAATTAGTTGAATTTCCCATTATTAACCAACGCGGAACTACTCCTTTTAAAAATTTAATATTTTTTAATTTTTGTTGAATTTCTTCAAAATTTAATAATTGAAATGAAAAATTTGAAAAAGATATATTTTGATTAAAATTATTACCCGTATTGTTTTTTTCTTCTAAATATTTGTCAAAAATGTCTTTTTCTTTTGAAATATCTTTTATTCCAAATTGAGGAAGGAAAATAAAATCTGCTTCACTTACTTGTTCTTCTGCTAAACGAATAAAAATATTTGGAGATAATGATATTACATTATATAACATTGTTAAAAAAAAAACTACTAAATAAATTGATACTAATCCTATTTTAAATGCTCTTTGTTTTTTTATTATGTCTGATTTTAAATATTTTAATATTACATTTAAATTACCAAAAATTGATTGGAAAAATGTCATTTTTTATGGGAATGATTTTTTAAAATATTATTTATTAAATTATTTTTTTAATATATTTCTTTATATAAATAAAGATATTTTATTATTTAAAAATTGAAAAAAAGTATAAAATTCAAAAAATAATAAAAATAAAATTGATTTAATTCTCAAAAATATGATAAAAAGAAAAAATAAAAATATAAAAATTTAGAGAATTTAACACAAAATAATATATATGAAAATTTTATTTTTGTTAAATTTAAAATATTTTATTATTTATAATGATTGTTTTTATTATAATTATTTCACTTATTTTTTCCAAGTAATTCTCTTAAATAATATACTATTGCTTCAAAATGATCCTTTGCCATTGCAATATTATGATAATCCATTTCAGTAGAAGATAATTTTAAATTATTTATTATTTCTGATTTAACATTTTCATAATCTTTTGAATCATGATTTTTAATATTTGGATTATTTATTAATTCTGTTTTTATTAATCTTGGAAATTGGTTTATATTTTTCTTTTCACTATCTAATTTATTTTCTATATTTACGTCTTTTTTTTCATTTGATTGACTTTTTATATTATTATCAATTTTATTTTCATTAATATTTATGTTATTTTGTTCATTATTACTTGTTTCATTATCTTTATTTTTGTTTTTATCAATATGAAAACCAAATACTTTATTCATATCTAATATATCAATATTTTTTAAATTTTGATAATTATCATTATTATCATTTTGATTAATATTTACATTCTTATTATTATTATTTTGATTTTTATTTTTATTATCTTTTTGACTTGTATTATTATTATTTTGATTCTCGTGATTATCATTATTTTCTGTTTTAAATTTTTCTATTTTTTTATTAAAATATTCCATTCTTTGTTTTCCAAGATCATCTAAAGGAATTACTTCTAATAAATCTCTACATAAAAATAAATTATTTAAATCAATTGTATTAAAATCCATAGTTGAATAAAAGTATTCTAAAAAACTATTGTATTCATTTAAAGACATTTTCCTAGAATCCCATCCTGAATTTCTTAATTCATTATAAAAATGATTCATTAAATCATTTATTTTTTTATTTTCACTTTGAGGTAATTTCATATTAATTGCCTTATTGAAAGCATAATTTTTCAAAAAAAAATAAACATTTAAACTCATATTTTTAATATTATTTGCAACTCCTATGTAATTATATAATTGTTGAGCATTCCTTTGTTCTTGTGTTAAACCAAATAAATTATTATTCATTTTAATTTCTATTTTTTATTAATTATATTATTTAAATAAATTATTAGAGTTTTATTAAAATATATCAAAATTTAATTATATTAAGAAAATAAATAATTAGAGTAATATAAATTATTTCCAATTTTTTGCTCAATTTAGAGTATTCATTATTTTTTTAAATTATATTTTTTAATAATTTATTTTTTTATGATTAATTTTTAAAAAAATTATAGGAATATATTAAATGAACAAAATTATATTTAATGAGATTCAAAAGATTTTAACAGATGGAAATTTAAAGTTTAAACTAAATGATAAATTAAATATAACTTTGGAAAATATATTGGCAAAAATAAAATCTTATATAAAACCAAATCCTCAATTTACAAATAAAAAATTTTTAATTGATATTTCCTTGTTAAAAAGAAATGATTTAAATGAAAATGTTTCAAATTTAATAATTGAAAAAGAAGAAATAAATAATTATTTTAATGAATATAATTCAATAGATGATAAATTATTTGCAGAGAGAAAAATAACATCAAATGAAATATTAAGTAAAGTAAAAAATGAAGAAGATGAAAAAATAAAATTTTTAAATGAAGAAAATGAATTTATGGATGAAAAATTAAATGATTTAATAAAGGAAGAAATTTCTTTAAATGAAGAATTAATAAATGATACATTAAATAATGAAAATAAAATTGAAAATATTACATTATTAAAAGTCAAACCTAATAAAATGAGTTTTTCAAAAATATATTTAAATTTCAATGAAGAAATTAAAAAAAGAAATAAAAAAGAAGATGAAAAAGAAAAAGATTATATAAATCATTTATTAGAAACAAAAAAAAAACCATTAGATTTTTTTGATTTATATGAAACAAAATTTAAAGATAATTTACAAAATGAAATAAAAAAAAAAAAAGATTTTTTTCCTCTAACTACATATTTTTTAAATAATACAATAAAACTAGAAATTTTTAAAAAAGAAGAAAATAAAAAATTAACAAATTTAATAATAAAATCAAAAACAAATGAAAAATTAAGTAGTTTTTGTTTACAAAATATTTCAGGTCAAACATTTTTATTTTGTGGTTCAAATAAAGGTTTCATATTTAAATATGATATAAACAACAATACAGAAGTAGGAAAATATAATACAAAAGAAGGAGATATTCTCTGTATTGAAGTATATGAAAATTATATAGTAACAGGACATCAAAATGGAGCAATTCATATATTAAATAATGGAAATGTAATTGAAACAATTAAAGATGAAAATTTAAGTCCAATTATTTGTCTTAAAATTGTAAAAATAAATAATCAAAAGAATAAATTTGAAATTATTTATTCAAATCGTGATAGACAAATTAAATTAATTTATAAAAAGAAATATGTATTAATTTATAAAATGAAATTTGATACTATTTTAGTAACACCAAGTCCAGTTTATAATATTATTCATTATAATCCAATTTCAAATTTATCAATTAGTAAAAAGAAAAAAATGATTTTTTGTTTTGTTTCAACAAAAAATATTACAGTAATGCCAATTAGTCCAATTTTTTCTAAACATGAAGATCTGGAAAAACATATTTTAACAATATCAAGACCTGATAATGTATGTGATAATGATATTCCACATTGTTGTTTCGGATATGGTTATTTACCTGAAAACTTAGATGATAATATTAATATAGGTTTTGATAAATTAATTTATAAAGATAATGGTTTATTATTATTTGTTGCTTGGGGAAAAAATGTTAGAATTTATAAAGAAATAATTGAAAAAGGAATTAAGAAATTTAAATTAAATTGTATTTATATTTTTACTTTACCAATAATAAAAATTTCATATTTTTCTTATTCTTCAATTGTTGTTATTGATCAACTTTTTAATGTTAATATTTTATTAACATATAATTTTGAAAAAAATATTTATTCAATGAAAGATACTAAAATTAAAAAAGATAGAATGGAAATTATTCCTTTGAAATTAGAGAATATATCTTGTAAAATTTTTTCTTATGATAATCCAGATTATAATCCAGGAATTAATTCAGAACCAAAAAAAATTCAAAATACAATTTATTCAAATTTTGTTATTGAAAATATAAACAGTAATAATTTAATTATTATTGGTGAAAGTGAAATATTTTTTATCAATTTCATAAATTGGAAAAAATTAATAAATGATTTTTTAGAAAAAGGACATTTTAAAAATATGTTTTATTGTATATTAATTTGTATTAATTCATTTATTTTACAAAATAATAAAGAAATAGAACAAGGTTTTTTTACTGATTATAAAGTTCAATATTGTCATGAAATTTTATTTAAAACATTAAATATAATAAAAGATAAAAAAGATAAATATTATTTAGATGTATTTATAAGAGAAATTTTTGAATTTTCAGTAAAAGCAGAAATTTATCAAACTTTATATAAATTTTTAGAAAGTTCATTAAAAATTTTTGAAAATAAAAATATTATTTATGAAATATTCACAGATTATCTTTCTGAAAATAATAATATTTTACCTAATAGTTTTTTTGAAGAAATTAATGAACATTTTATTATGAATTATATTAATTATTATTGTGAACATACAAGTTTAATTGAATTGTCAAATAATTTATTAAATTTTTCCCCAAGAATTTTAAAATATTCTAAAGTAAAAAATTTGATAAAAGATAAAGAATTAATAGAACCTTATATTTATTTATGTATGAATTTGACAGAAGAAGAAAAAGATAAAATTAAAACTTGTGATAAAGAATATTATAAACCAATTGAATTTCTTTATCATATATTTATTACTAAAAATGAAAGTGAGGAATATAATAATTTTATAATAAATCATAATTATAATATAAAAATAAATGAAATTTATAATTGTAAAGGATATTTTGGTCATAAACTTTTATGGTTTATTGATTCTATTTTAAATCACAAAATATATTTAAAAAAAGAAGAACCAGATTTATTTTCATATCATTATTTAATTAAAAAAATAATCTTATTATTAACTGGAAAAGATTCATTAAAAAACTTTTTAAAATTTGATTCAGTTTCTTTTTTTCAAATTTTTAGAAAATTTTTTATAGATAATAAATTATTTGCAATTATTAATGATTATTTTGATGAAGAGGAATTTGAATCTTTTGCAGATACAGTGAATAGACCTGATTTATATATTAGTGAATTGACTCCAAAAATGTTTTTAGATTTTGTAATAGAATCAATTTATGAAGAAGAAAATAATTTTTATATGAAAAAAGATTTATTTGATTTCTTATGTGATTTTTCTCCTTTAATGAATAAAACATTTTGGGTTTCTAAAAATACTTTATTAGAAGCTGTTATATTTTTAATTAATTATCCAAAAGAATATAAAAAATATAAAGATTATGATACTTTTAAATATCATGTTAATCAATCAAAGGAAGACATTTTAAAAAATGAAAATAAAATATTAAAGATAATATCAATATGTGATTCAAAAAATTTATTAAATAATGAAGATTGTGAAAAATTAATAAATACATTAAATGAAAGTGATTATAAAAATATTACTATTTTCCTTTATAATGCATCAAAAAATTATAAAAAAACTTTAGAATTAAAATTAAAGAATATTGATCTTGATCCAGATGAATTATTTAAATGGATTGAAGAAACAATAAATAAAATAAATAATGATGAATTTGATATTTTCAAAAATATTATTATGGATAAATTAAAAGAATTATTAAATATTTCAGTATCACATTTTTCAAAATTAGTTGATAAATATTTTGATAAACAACAAAATGTTATTGTTCAACAATTAGATGATAATCCTTCATTACAATTAAATTATATAAATAAATACCTTGAATCTTCAGAAAATGATGATTTTAAAACTTTAGAATTTTTTATTGAAAAAAAAATTTATTTATTAATTAATTTAAGACAAAATAATAAAATAATAGATGTTTTAAAAGAAAATATTTTTGTTTGTAATAATAATTTTCTAGCTAAAATGAAACAAAAAAATATTATTGAAGCAGTTATTTATATAAATAAAGCTTTAGGTAATTATAATGAAGCAATGAATTTAACAATTGAATCAATTAAAAAAACAAAAAATGATTTTTTTAAAGAATTAAATTTAACAAAATTTAATAATGAAGTAATATTAGAATTAAAAGAAAAAATTAATAATTTTATACAATTAGGTATTTTAATTTGTGAATCATCTTCAAATATTCGTTCTAAACATATTGATCAATGTTGGGTAGATTTATTAAATGAATTATATGATTTTAAATATCAATTAAATGAATTTACTCATAAAAGAGAAGTTCAAGATGAAAAAAAAAAAATTATACAAGATTTTAAAAAATTTATTGGTATTCAAATTGAAAAAACTTTAATTTCAATGACAGATTATAATGAATTACTACCAATTATAGATTTAATTTCAAAAAAATTTAACAAATTTGGAACAAGAGAATTCGCTCATTTAATTATTCAAATAATAAATTCTTTTGAAAAATCAGATGCAATTTATAAAATAGTTGAAATACTTTATAAAATTACAAATTATAATGAATTAATGAATTTTAGTACTGAAAATAAAAAAGGAATATCTTTTATTCTTGATAAATGTGATTTATGTCACAAAAAAATAAATGAAAATAATTGTGTTGCATTTAAATGTGGTCATAAATACCATAAATATTGTTGTTATTTATTAAAAATTTCAGATGAATTAAATCCTAATAATAATGATATTCAAGAAATTTGTTATATTTGTAAAAAAGATGATATTGGGACTCCTTTATATTTAAAAGAAGTTATAATAAGTAATTCACCACAGGAAAATAATACTAAAATTGAAATAGATGATCAAATTGAAAATGAAGATTTGAAAAGAGATAAACAAATAAAAAAGAAGAATTTACAAAATTCTAAATTAAAACATATAAGAACAATGAAAAAAAGAAATATTACATTAATGAATTTCTTATATCAAACAGAATCATATACTTTAACAGAAAATAACCACAAATAAAAATTTAATAATATTTAATTTTTAACCAAAAAAAAAAAAAATTAAAATTTCATTTAAAATTTAACTTATTTCTTTTTTTTAAATAGCCAAAATAAACAAGAATAAAATATAAAAGGAAAATAAATGAAAAACAAAAAAGAAACTAAATAAAAAAAAATCCATTTTTAACAACATCCAGTTTTATCAACAGCTCCTCCAGTTTGATTATTAAGAACAATAGGTTTAGTTGGAATAAAACTAAAATAAAAAAAAAAATTTAAAAAAAATATATTCTTACATTTCATCTTCTTTTGAATTTCTTTTAAAAGCCAATCTAGCAATTTCTTCAAAAGCTTTATCAACATTAGTTTTTTCCTTAGCAGAAGTTTCAAAATAAGGCATATGACTTTTAGTTTCACAATATTGTTTAATTTTAGTATCAGGAACTTTTCTTTCTCCTTCTTTATCACATTTATTACCTAAGAGAACAAAAGGGAAATTTTCAGGATCTTTTGGATTTAATTGATTTAAAAATTCTTGTCTCCAAGTATCAATTGTTTCAAATGATTTCATATCAGTTAAATCACAAACTAAAACACAACATTCTGAATTACGGTAAAATGAAGCACCCATTGCATGAAATTTTTCTTGTCCTGCTGTGTCCCATAACTATAAATGTTAATAGTATTTTTTTTTTTTTAATTTTTTTTTTACTTGTAATTGGACTACACTTCCATCAATTGTTATTTCTTTTGTTAAAAAATCTGCTCCTATTGTTGATTTGTATTGCATTGAAAATTGTTGTTTTACATATCTAAAAATGTTATTTTTTTTTTTACTGGTTTAGTAATGAGGTTTTTCCAACACTATTTTTTATTTTAATTTTTGTTTTTTATAAGTTATTTTTGTTTATTTTACCCTGCGTCACCGAGAATTATGACTTTCAATAAATATTTCTTTCTTGAAGACATTTATATAATATTATATTTTGATTTTTTATTAATTTATATTTTTTTTATTTTTTTTTTTTGGATATTTGATTTTTTTTTTAAAATAATTAAAAATATTTAATTTTAAATTAATTAAGAATGTTTAATTTTTATTTATTTGAAATAAATATTTTTTTATATAGTTGTTTAGTTATTTTTTAATATAGTTAATTTTAAGGAATTGTAAATTTTAATTAAAAGATAAATTATTTGAAGTTTGTTATTATCATTTTTATTCTTTAATTAATGAGATTTTATTAAGATATTTTGTTTATATTAAATCAAATTTATAAAATATTTGATATTATAATTTTTTTGGGGTTTAATTATTATTTTAAAATGGAAAAAATCAAGTTACATAATAAATTATATTAAAATATGTATAAACTTCAATGATTCTGGATATATTTTTGTTATAATTTCCAAATATTGAATTAATATTATCAAATAAAAAAGTGAAAAAATTAATTTTTCATCATTCAAAAATTAACTCAAAATGAACTTTCAAAATAGAACTTCACAAAAAAAATCAAAATTAAAATTATATATTAAAGACACAAATTGAAATTTTATCAAATTTGATTTGATTTCAAATCAAAAAATCAAAATTTCAAAAATGTTAATTTTATAAAAATTCCTAAAAAAATATTTTTTTGATTGAGCAAAAAAATCAATTAATTATTTTCAACCAAAAGAAAAAAAATAATATTTTAAATAGAAAAATCTCTATTGACATTTATATAATATTAATTGACAAAAATCTTAAATAAAAAATGTTATCAAACATAGAAAAAAATTTTCAAAAAGGAGAAATTGTTTTTGTTAAAATTGATGAAAATTCTTATTGGCCAGGTCAAATAAAAGAAATTTCAATAGATAATATTGGAGAAAAAGAAAAAAAAATATGTGAAATAAATTTAATCAATCAAAACGAAAAAATGAATTTTCCTTTTGCAAAAATTGAAAAATTTGAAAAAAAACTTGAAAAACTTTCCAAAACTAAAAAACAAAGTTTACTAAATGCAATTGAGGAAGCAAAAAAAATTATTTCAAAGAATAAAAACAATATTATCTTAGAAAATGATTATGATAAAATTGATCTCTCAAATTTTTCTGATTCTAATTTGTTTTCTAATTTTTCAACAAACGAAAAAAATTCAGAAAGAGAAAATGAATCATATATTGGAAAAAAAGTCAAAAGAAATAAAAAAATTAAAGGAAATAATATTAAAACAAACTTACAAAAAGATTCTAAAGAAATTATTAAATTAAATAATAATAGAATGTTTAATTCTTATTATTCAAAAGATAAAAAAAAAGATTTAAATCAAAATAAATTCAGTGATTCAATTAGAAAAACAATTGATAATTTGTTAAAAATTCAAATTGAAAGTAAACCAAATATGCAAATTTTAATTCTAAATGAGTTGAATAAATTAAAAAATATTTTTAATGAAAAAAATAATAAAAATATTTATTCTTTTCATAAAGATATCATTCCAATTCTCAATTCATTATTATATAATAAAAATGAAAGTGTTGTAGAAAAAAGTTCAGAAATAATTCCTATTATTGTTCAAAAAATAATTCAGGAAATGTTTACTTTTGAAAATCAAGAATTATGTCAATTATATGATAATTTAGAAGGTATAGATATTCAACAATTAAAACAAGATATTTTTTTTTTCCATTCTAAAAATTCAGAAAAAAAAATTAAAAGAAATCAAAAAAATAAAATGAAAAAAATAAGAAAGTTAAGTAATAATAGTTTTTCAAATGAAAACAAAAATGAAATTGAAAATACAAATTTGATTTTTATAAATGAAACATTTAATAAATTTATAAATGATGAAAACAAATTTTCTAATGAATTAAATTCAATTTTAAATGATTTCTTTGAAAATATTTATAATAAAAATAATAATTTGAATATAAAAAATTATAATATAAGAAAGCAATTTTGTGTTAAAATGTTTAAAATTTTGAAGAAAATACTCCCAAAAAAAACTGAGGAAGAATTAAAAAAAATGATTATTTTTATTGAATATAAAATAAGATGTGAAGATCCATCTTTTGGGAAAAAATATCAAAAACAAATAAAAAGATTATATAAAACTATAAGAGATAAAATAAGTAAAATTAAATAAATTTTAATATTATATTATTATAAATTTCAAAAAAATTAAAATGATATTCATATATTTTATTCTTAAATAACAATTAATATAAAAATATTTTAAAACATTTTTTATAATAATAATAGACAAAATAATTTATTTTGTTAAACTCATTGTTTTACTAATCTTCAAGGGGAATCAATATCAAAAATTTATATTTTAAATCCCCAAAAAACTAAATTAAAATTATTTTACATATGTATTACCATTATTTATAACATTAAACATTTTAAATTATTTACTAAATCAAATATATATAAATTTTATTTTAAAATTGTTAAATAATGAGGAATATTTTAATTTGAATTTATTGAATTTCTATCTGAATCAGCATCAGTTTCAGATTCATTGATATGATAAA
Source organism: Isotricha prostoma (assembly GCA_023807205.1). Classification (NCBI taxonomy): domain Eukaryota; phylum Ciliophora; class Litostomatea; order Vestibuliferida; family Isotrichidae; genus Isotricha; species Isotricha prostoma. The sequence goes on along the minus strand of JAJMZS010000529.1, from coordinate 11,961 downwards.
ATACTTCATTTAAATTTTGTTTTATTTTCATATTATTTTCTTTATTTTTCTTTTTATAAAGTGAAAATTTTGGAACTTTTTTATTTGGAGTTAAAAAACTATTGAAAATTAAATATTTTAATTTTATACCTTTGTTTGGGTGCATTAAGAATATTTTTGGGAAATTGTTCTGAAATTTTTCCTTCCATTTTTTTAATGAAATATATTATCTTGGATTTTAATTATTTATTTTTTTATTATTTTTTATTTTTAGATGAAGATTAAATATATTATTTTTCAAAAAATAGAAAAAACAATTTCCAAAAATCCATTAAAAAAAAGAAAAAAAAAATTTAAATATTTAATAGTCATATATTAACTTTTTCAAATTTAACAATTATTACAATTGTAATTAAAATTATTTTGAGAATTAGAATTACTATTAAATGAATTATCATTTTTATTTGGAATTAAATTTTTACCAGAAAGCATTCTAAATAAACCTTCATATTTTTTAGTTAAAAATTCTTCAGCTTCATTTAAATTATTAAAAAATTGATTTTTAATATTATCTTGGTTTTTTTCAAGTTGTTCACATTTATTTTTTAAATTATTAATTTCTTCTCCAGAAAAATATAACATTTTTTTACAATTTTCAGTTTCTTGGCTTAATTTATCTTGAATAAATAAATTAAACTTTTCTTCTTCATCTAAAATATGTTTTTCAAAATTATTAATTTCATTAATTTGTTTATTATTATAATTTTCCATAATTTCATTTAAATCTTTTAATTTATTTGCTATTTTATTATCTGATGAAGTAATATGATTAATTAAATCTTCTTTCATTGAATTTAAACATTCGTTTTGTTTTGTAAAATAAATATCAAATTGATTTAATTTATTATCAAATTCATTTATCATTAACGAAACTTTATTTGTAAAATTTGTTATAATTTCTTCTTGATTAAGCATATCACTTTTAATAATTCTAAAATTATTATTTGAATTTTCTTTAAATAATTTTAAAGAATTTAATTCATTTTTAATTTCTAAGACATCCTTATTTAAATTATTTATTTCTTCTTTAATTGTGTTGAAATTATCAAAAAATTTCTTTTCAAAAAAATCAAGTCTAGTAGCACTTGTATTTAATTCTTCTCTAAAATTTTTAAAAGTTGAATCAACTTCATTTTTTAAATTAAAGAATTTTAAATTAATATTATCTTCAAAATTCTTATGATTAAATTCATTTTCTGCAGTTTTTTTATCATAAATATCAAAAATCTTCATTTTTTTATCAATCATATTTTGTAATTTATTACTTCTATCATCTAATAGATTATTCGTTTTTAATTTTATATCTTCAATTGATTCATTTAATAAATTTGATAATTCAGTAATTGCTTTTTTTAAATTTTCAATTTGTTGATAATTTCCTGTTTGCTTTGTTAATGCATTTTCTTCAAATCCTTGTCTTTTTGTTTTTTCTTCCTCTAATAAAATTGATAAATTTGTAGTTAAATTTTCTAAACCATTTATTCTCTTTTCCATTTTTTTAATATCAGAATCTTGGTTTGTAACTTTTTTTATTACTGAATTCATTATTTAATATAAGTTTTTTATTAAATTGTTAAATTATGAATTTATTTTCAAAAAAATTTAAATGGGAAATTATGAAGAAAAAAAGATAAATGAAGAAGAATTAAAACCTTATTTAAAAGAAGGATTAACAATGAATGACTTAATAAATTTAAAAAAAGCTTTTTTATCTTTAGATAAAGATGAATTTGGAAGAATTGATTATGATATAAATAAAATAACTGATATTGATAAATATGATTTGCCTATTGAAGATGAAAATGGAAAAGTAAAATTAACTTATGATCAATTTATGAATTTAATGACTGAAAATATTATTAAAAATAGAGAAAAATTTGGAAATAATGCAACTTCTTATGAAAGTGAAACTGATACTGTTATGTGTATTATTTGTCCTTTTAAAAAAAATTTTTAAAAATTTATATTTTTTATTTTTAAATTTCTTGTATTCAATTAAAAGTTTTAAGTTTTATTTTTATTAATTTAAATTTTTAATTACTGATTTTAAAGTTTTTAATACAATTTATTAAAATATGATCTGAATCCATATTCTCTGAAAAATAAAGTCTATTTTTTTTATTATTTGGTTTTTTTAAGGTAAATCTACTATTATTATTAAGTTTAGGATTTCTATTAGTAAACATATTAGAAAAAGGATCAGTTTCAATTTCTTTTTTTTTATATTTTAATGGATTAGATTTTTCAGAAGGAGATTGAATTTTTATTTTAATATTTGGATTAATATGAATATTTTTATTTGGTGATAATGATAATGGAGCTGGATAATGATAAGAAAAAACTGCATAATCTCTACTAAAAATTTTATTTTTTCCTAAAATTTCATTTATTATTAAATCTACTTTTTCATCTTCTACTTTAGATTCTGTTTTTTGAGACCTTCTCTCTAAATTTGAAAAATATTTTGAACGAGAATAAATATCAATATTAAATCTGTTTCTAAAATTGAACATTTTTTATTTTTTTTGAATTGTTTTATTATAAAAAAAATATAATGTTAAACAATAAATTTTTAGATTTTTTATGAATTATGATAAATTTATTTTTTTATTCATATATTGAAACTTTAAATATTTTTTAATATATTTCACTTTTAAAAACTTTTTATCTTAAATTATTGAAAATATATAAAAAATAACAATAAAATTACAAAATTTAGATTTATTAGAAATTTATTTTTTTAAATTATTTTTATACTTCATTGTTATCTTTTAATGAATTACAATTGGAATTTGAACTTGATTTATTAGAAATTTTACCTCTTTCTTTTTTATATTTTTTTTTTTTTAATTTTAACATTTGTTTTGTTTTATTTAAATCATCTAAATTTAATCCTATACTATTTAATAATGAAATATAATTATCAAATTCTAATTTTAATTCTTCAATTTCACCATCTGAATATTTTTTAGATAAATGTTTTTCTTCCTTTATTCTTTTAATTTCTCTTTCTCTCATTAAGAAAAAATATATAAATAATAAAAAAAAATTTAGAAAAAATTAAATTAATAATTAACTTCATCAATAAATTTTATATGTGATTTACTTTTTCCATTCATAATACAATTTTTTATATAAAAAATAATTAAAATAATTAATACAATTATAATACCAGAAATCCCAATAAATTTAACAATATCAAATTTAATATTAAATTCTTTTAATATTTTTTTAAAATTAATTGGTTCTTCATCTCCTAAAAATCCAATAAAATTATTGTCATAATCGAATTTTATTTTATAACTTGAAAAAAAAGGATAACCTAAAATAAAAATATTATCATATTCACTATTATTACTAAATCTAATTAATGAATAATAAATATCTCTTTTATTTTTAATAAATAAATTTTCTCCTTTAACTTTAAAACAATAACCATCTAAAATGAAACAAATAAAAGGAATTTCTTTTATTTTTTCTTCATTCACATTACAAGAAATAAAATAATAATCATTAAAATAAAAAGGAGAACATTTTTTGGTAGAATTAAATTCTTTTAATATTATTTCTAAATATTTTACACTTGTGGTAATATAATATGATTTTGCATCAAAAATTACTTTTGAATTAACTTTAATTGTATCATTAATTGAAATATATTTTTCTATTTTATTTTCATTATTAAAAATATTTTTATTATATTTTTCTTTATTTTCTATATAAATATAATTTAAATCACAATTCCAACTTTCAGAAAAATTTTTATTCATAATTATTAATTTATAACTTTGAGTATTTATATAGCAACCAAAATATTTTTCTTTTATTCTTTTTGATATTTCATTTTGAAATAGTATTTTTGGAGAAGGTTTATTTAAAAAAAACAATATTCTTTTTTTTATTATTTTTTCTTCTTTCATTTTATCTAAAAGCAAATTTGAATTTTCTTTTATTCCTAAACCAATTATTCCTTGAATATTTCTATTATTTAAATTAGTATTATCATTTTCAATTTTAAATACAAAATTTTTTATATTAAATGTATTTATTTCTATTGAAGTTATTAAATCAGAAAAATAATTTTGAGGAAGATTATTATACCCTATTTTATTTGTATCAGAAAAAAAAACTGAATTAGATTTTGAAGTATCTAAAAGGAAATTTAGATCTTGTTTATTTTTAACTCTTATTGAAATTATATATTGCATTGAATACTCTTCAATTGGTAAAAATATATATATTTTGAAAAAAAACAAAATAAAAAAAAAAATATATTTCATTTACTATATTTAAAAAAAATTATTTTTTAAATTTTTAAATAATATAACCTTATATTTACTATTTTAATAATATTAGTAAAAATAGTATACTGAAATTAAAAAAGAGAAATTTATAGTTATATTAATAACAAATTAAAAGTCCTCAAAACAAAACTTTTTTAAATTTATTAAATTTAATAAAAAATAAAAATTAAATTCAAATTATAATTTAAAAAAAAGAATATAAGAAGAAAGTAATCATAAAATAATATTATATGGAAGAAGGAAATTGTTTATTAAATTTTTTTATCAATGCCAATTTTATAAATATCTCAAAAGATTTTACAATTGAGCCAGAAAACTTATTAAAAGAAGAGTATAAATATATATTTATTATTTTCTATTATAGTTTTAATCAAATTATCCTTCAACCACTTTTTACCCAAAAAATATTTTTTTATATAAAACTCAATCAAGAAAATAATGTATTTCAATCTGAAAAATTAATTTTTGTAAATTTAAAGAAAATTTGCAATAAAACATGTGAAAAGTTTTTATCTTTTATTTTAACATTACAAGGAGAAAATATTCATACCGCCAAAGTAAATTATAAATTATTAATTTTTTAGATTAATTATTTAAAATTTGAAATTTATTTAAATGTCTTATTATTGTTATTAGGATTAATTTCTGAAAATCCATATTTAACAGATGATAACAATAAAAATAGCAATTTAAATTATATTTCAGATTTTGAAAATAATTATAATAAAAATGAAATAAGGGAGAAAATAGGAAATTATATTTGTGAATATATTAAAATAAATGATAATAACTTTAATGAATTTCTTGAAAAATCAATATCTAAAATTCCATATTTATATAAATGGGGAATTTTATTTATTGAGATTTTAAAAATTAAATTTATAAATAAAACTATTATTAAAAACTTTCATAATTTAATTATTGAAGATAAAAAAAATTATGAAATTAAAAATTTAGACAATCAAAATATTAAAAATAATAATAATAATATTTTATTAGGAAAAAAAAGGAATTTAAGCCCAATTAAAAAAACAGAAAATTTAAATCCAAATATAAAAATATCACCAAATAAAAAAAATATTTTTATTAATAATGATATATCAAAATCAAATAAAAAAATAAATGAAATTTTTAAACCTCTTTTTGTTCCTAAAGATTTTTCAAATGCAAGTAAAATAATAGAAACACAAAGAAAAATAAATTTTGATAAAAAAACTTCATATTCATCATTACCATCTTTACCAACATCTTCATCTTCAAAAATATCAATAAATTCAAAAGACATTAATTTTTCAATTCCTTCATCATTTGAAACAATATCTTCTTTTTCAAATTCAAATTTTTTTTTTAATTATAATAGAAATAATTCAGATTTAATTCAAGAAAATTATTCTTTTAGAGAAAAAGATAATTTAAGTTTAGATTCTTCTTTTATTTTTTCAAGAAATGATTCTTTTTCAAATTTTTCAGAAACAAATAAAAAAAGTTGTAATGGAATAAATTTTAGATTAAATAATCCAAGATTAGAAAGAGCTATTATTAAATCATCTTCTTCAAAAAAAAATTATCATTCAAAATCTAATTCTGTTTCTAAATTAGAAAATGCAAAAAAAATGATTGAAAAAGAAGAAAATTTCAGTCATGAAAGATATAATTCAACTGAAAAAAGTATTATAGATAATCAAAATAGTCAATTAAAAAATCTAGTTAAAGATAATTTTTATAATAATTCTCCTACTGATAAAATTAAAAGTGAAAAAAATAAAAATTTAATTGATAATAATAGTAAAATTATTGCGATTAAAACTCCAGAAAAAAATAATAAATATGATGATAATGAAAAATTAATGGGTAAATGCAAAAAAAATTTATATGCTTATTTTTCTCAGAAACAAATTGACTAAATTTGTATTATTTAAAAAAGAGTTTAAAATTTTATTTGAAAATGAAAAGATTAAAAAAACAATCAATAATTTTTTTAAAGACTTGAAAAAAATATATAAATAAATATATTGTTAAAATTTTAATTTATTATAAATATAAAAAAATTATATTTATTAAAAATTCTATTTAAATAAATAGATGTTTTTATGCTTTAAAATATGACAATTATAATATTTATAATTCCTTTTATTTGATATTTTTGAGCTTTTATAAAAAATATTTGTAATAAAGTGGTTTTTTAATTAATTATTTATATTTTCAAAAAAATGAATGAAGGAAATATAGAATCATCATTTGATTATTCAAATATGGATATTAATTCTCAAAACACTACCATATATAATATTTTAGAAGAAAAAGAAGAAAAAAAATTAAAACAAAAACAGATAAATTTAGAAAAATTAGAAGAAAAAATAACAACAAATTTGAGAACTCAATTAACATTATTTGAAATATATTCATATTTAAATGGTAAAAAATTTATTTTAAATTTAGCAAAAAAAATTTTATCAAATATAAAAATAGATATAAATATATATAAAAAAATAAGAATAGTTAAATCAATTTTAATTTTTATTTATTGTTTTATATTATTTTTTGAAAAGCCTTTTTATTGTTTTGATTCATTAACTATTCCAATATTTAAAACTATAAAATGTAGTGATGATATTGCATATGCAAATTTACCTGTTATTAAAAATAACTTATATAGAATTATTGAAATTATTTTACTAATTTCTTTTATCTTAATTCAAATTTTTTTAATAAAAGAAAGAAAAGATTTATCTAAATTAGGAGATTCATATTTACAAACACAAAAAATTTTATTTTTTTTAATTATTATTTCCTTATTTGATATTATTTTTAGTTTAATATATTCAGTTTTCCCAATATTAAATTTTATTTGCAGAAGTTTTATTATTATTTTTCTAATAAGAAATTTACGTTTAGCATGGTTTAATATTATTCAAATTTTATGGAGAACAAAAACTATTTTTTTTCTTTTATTTCTAAATATTTTTTTTTTTGGAATAATTGGTTATTTAATCTTTCATGAAGAAGAAAGTTCAGAGTTTAAAACTGTTTTTGACTCAATGTATCAATTATATATTTTACTTTCTACTTGTAATTTTCCAGATATAATGTTAGGAACTTTTTCAGTTTCAAAATGGGGTATTTTTTATTTTATTATTTATATCACTTTTAATTTTTTTATTCTTTTATCTCTTTTAAAAACACTTTATTATTATAAATATTTTGATATTTATAAAAAAAATTGTGAAAATATTATTCAAAATATTAAAAAAGATGATGATTTTGTAAAAATTTCAAAAGAAAAAGAGTTTTCTGAATATTTACTTAATATTAAGGAAAGATTTACTTTAGACAATATTCAATATTCAATGATTATTTTATGTTTAGGAATAAATGAACATAAATTTTTTAAAGAAGAAATTATTATTAAAAATAAAATAAAAAATTATATGAAAAATGATCCAGTATTTAAATATTATCTTAATAAAAATGTTGAATTAATAATAAATTTAATTAATGCTATTTTTATTTATTTTGAATTTACACTTTGGAAATATAATTACTTCATTATTATTTGTCAACTTTTATGGTCATTATTTTTATTAATAGAATTTGTTTTTTTTCTTCATTATTTAGGATTTAAAAAAATGATTCAAGGAAGTTTTATAAGATTAATATTTCATTTTTTTAATTTTTTATCATTAGTAAGTTTATCATCGATTTTATATTATAAAATAACTGGAAAAGTTGAAGAATATTTTATTTCTTGTGATTATTCCACAATATTTATTTGTTTTAGAACAATAAGAATTTTAATTTATTTAAATAACTTTAGAGAATATAAAATAATTTTTAAAACATTACATAATATGAGAACTTTATTTAAAAGAAATATTTTAAATTTATTTTCTTTGTTTTTAATTTTTTCAACTGTTTCAATGATAATAACAGGTGGAAATATTAAAAAAAATTGTTTTGATAAAGATGATACTATTCCAAATAATTATTATCATATTAATTTTAATGATTTTGGTTCTTCATTTTTAGCATGTTTAGCATTGATGATGATTAATAATTTAAATATTATTGCAAAGTCACTTTCTTTTCCTGGTAAAAATATTATGATATTAAATTTTTACTTTGCAACTTTTTATTTTTTCAGTACTTTAATTTTATTAAATATTGTTCAAACTTTATTACTTGAAATGTATCTTTCTACTAAACCAAAAAAAAAAGTTAAAAAATTAAAATAGCCATAATATATATTATAAGTTTTTAAAATTATAAATAATAAATTATCAAATTTCAATTTGTTTTAAATTATTTTGTAAAAATAAAAATAATAATTCAATAATAGAAAATAATCTTATATATATAATAAAGAATTTAAAATAAATATTCAAAAATTAGAAAAATATTTAAAGATTTCAACAAAAGAAAATAAATATAATTTATGAAAAATTAATAACCAAATTAAAAAATGGAATTAATTGAAATCAAAAAGAATATAAAAGAAAATGAAAATAAAAATTTAAATATAAATATAAATAAAAATGAAAACAATCTAGATAATGAAATTACACCAACTCCTGAAGGAAAAGACATGATAATATATGAAAGTGATTTAAATGATTTTTTGAAAAATACAATTGAAAAATGTTATGATGAGAATGATTTAGAATTTATAAATAATAATGAGGGACTAATTAGTTATTTTAAATATATTGAAACAGTTTGTTTAAATTATATAAATGAAACTTATTTGAATAAACAAAAAAGAAAATTATATAAAGATTTTTTAAGCGATTCTTTATTAGAAATTTTTACTAAATCAAATAAAAATTGGAAAATAGGGGTAAATATTGTAAAGAAACTAAAGAATTTAAATATTAAGTTTTTAACATCAAATGAATTTTTATTAACTTTGGAGAATTATGTTAATTCAATAAAAGAAATATGTTCAACAAATAATATACCAAAATTTTTATTTTCAAAATCAAAAAAAAAAATTAAGAATATTATTAAAATTAGAGATTATGAAGAAAATTTAAGTTCTATGACTCAAACAAATATTGAGGTTAAAAATTTAATTTATTTTTATCAATATATATGTTATAAAAAAGCAAATAATGAAACTTTATTAAAATATGATAATGAACTTTTTGAACTTCCTAATGATATAAATTTATTTGATGATATATTAAATAGAGACCCTAATATAAATAAAATTCAAAAAAATTTTCTTTTTCAAATATTTCTTGACTCAAATAATTATGAAATAAGAAATAATCAATATTGTCAAACAATTTTTAAAAATAATTATAAAACAATATGCCATTGGTTTGATATTGATTGTGAAAAAGATAATTTTTCATTTGATAATATATATAAAAATCATATTGAAATTTCAAGAAATAATACTCAAGAACTTTTAAAAATAAATATTCTTTTATTAGATGCTTATATTAATCAAAAAGAGCAATTTTATTTTATAATGGCATCTTTTTTTTATGCAATTACAAATGAATTAAAGGATACAAAAGATTATTCTTTTCATGAAAAATTTAAATTTAATTTTTTATTTGATAATGTTTTTAATAATTTTCAAAAATTCTCTCAAAAAATATCATTTAATATAAAATCAATGATAGCATTTTTGGATTATTATCAAATAAAAGAAAATTTTAAATTTACAAAATTAAATGATTTATATAAATTTGAAGATATAGAAAAAATAATATTCAATGATTCAAAAACAAAAATAAATAGACTTTCAATAGAAAGATTTAAAAATTTATCTGAAAATATAAAATCACAATATAATACAAATAATACAATATTAGAAATATTAAAAAAGAAATTATCAAATATATTTTTTAAAAAAATTGATACTACAAAAAATATAATAGAATTAATACCATATTCAAGAAATTTTTATTCAACTGAAATAACAATTTTAATATCAGGTTTTGGTTCAGAATTAGATAATCATCAAAAGGAATGGAGAGAAATAATTTCATCATATAGAAGATCAATGTTTTATTTTTATCAATGGCCTTCAGATTCATTTGAAAAAATAATTTTTTCATCTTTACCAACTAAAGTAAATTTATTAAGTAGTTTATTTGTTTTTGATTCAGATTTACCAAAAAATTTCAAAAATATAAAACATAGAGCAAAAATTTGTGGTAAATTTTTAGGATTAATTTTATCAACCAAAAAATTATTTGGTAATTGTCAAATTAATTTAATTGGTTTTAGTTTAGGATGTCATGTAATTAAATATTGTTTAAAGGAATTATTTGAAAATAAAAATATTGAACATAATATTATTAATAATGTTGTTTTTATTGCTGGAGCAACTAGAATAAAAAAAAGTAAATTTAATGATATATTTAATGATGTAATTAGAGGAAGAATTATTAATATTTATTCTAACCAAGATTTTATTTTGAAATATTTATATACATGTAGTATTGAAAAAGTTGCGATTGGGAGTCAAGAATTAAAATTTGAAAATGTTGATAATAAAGTTGATGATAATAATTGTAAAGTTGAAAATTTCAATATGAATCAATTTGGTCATTTAGATTATAGAGATAATCTTGAAGAAGTATTAAAAATAATTAATTTATAAAAGTCATAAAATATATTTAGATTTTTTAATTTGATATAACAATCAATTTCTTATTTATAAATTCATTATTAATATATCTTTATATGTAATTTAAACATTTTTTTATTATTTTTTCAGTTCTTTCCTTTATATTATTTAGTTTTTGTTTTAAAATTAAATTTGAATTATTTTTTATTTCTTGTTTAATATAATTTATTGAGTTATTCATTGATAAAGAAAAATTCATATCTGTATTTATTTTTTTAGGTATTTTTGGAATAAATTTTAAATTTTTAAATTTATTAGAATTTGAATTTACTTTAATTTCTGTTTTTAATAATCTTTCTTTTTTAATATTTGAATAATTTTTATTTTTTTCACTTGAAGAAGAATTTGATTTTTTATATATTTTATTTTTTTTTGGTTCACTTTTAAATATTTTATCAGTGTTAATGGTATTAAAATTATTTTTATTTCTTATATTTTTATTTTTAGAAAAAACGTTATTAAAATTGCTTTTAATATCTTTTAAAGAAGTAGTACGACTTAGAGTATGACATTTAAATTCATGTTGCTTATTTTTTAATAGTTGATTTTCAAGAATTTTTATTTTTTCTTCTAATATCACAATTTTATTTTTTAATTCTTTAATTATTTCATCTTTATTATTAATAAAATTAAGATTTTTAGGAGTTTTTGATATAATATTTTTTGTAGATTTATTTTTTTTTAAATCTGGAGATTTTTCAATAGTCATTAATTTTGTTTTAGATAAGTTTATAAAATTCCCACTTGAATATAAATTAAAAATTGATTTAAAACTTTTATTTTTTGAAAGTGACATTGATTATTTAAAAAATATTAAAAAAAATTTAAAAAAATAATTAATTCTTAGTTCTAATATATATTATATATATATACTTTTAATAATTGATTTTTATAAAAAAATTATTAATTTTTCTCAATATTTAGAAGTTATTAATTATTCTAATCTAAAAATGAAGGAATAGAATAAATTCCTTT
>JAJMZS010000528.1:0-26404 GCA_023807205.1 Isotricha prostoma | reverse complement strand
CCCAATCCCCAATCCCCAATCCCCAATCCCCAATCCCCAATCCCCATTTTTTTTTGTTATATAATAATTTTAATTTGTTAATTAATTATTATTTAAAAAAAATGAATGAAAAAAAAAGAGTTGAAAAAAATGAAAATTATAAATCAAATTAAATGAATAAGAAAGAAATTTTTTAGACAAAATAAAGAAAGGAAAGTGGAGAGAAAATAATTGAAAAAAATTTATATTTTAATTATAATATTTAAAATATAATAATATATATACTTATAAATAAGATATGGGGTATTTTAAAATGTTATAATAATAAAAAGTTAAGAAAAAAAAAGAAAGATTGTTAAGTTCACTCATAATAATTCTAAGGATGCATTCCATCACTTTTAAATTATCTCACTATTCTAAAAAATAAAAAAAATATTTAAATAATAAATAAAATAAAAAATGTTTAATAGAGTTTTTAATGATATTCAAATTTCTCCTAAAAATTTTTCTTGTTTTTATGGAACAAATTGTAATAATCCATTTCATCAAAATAATAATGAAAAATATAATGAAAGTAATCCTCAATTTTATAAAAATTATATTAATAATAATATAAATAATTTAAATCTTATTAAAAATAATCAATTTTTTAATTTCAAAATTAATAAAGGTGCAGCAATGAGAATTTTAATTGAACAAAAATATGAAGATGATCCTTTTAAACAAAGAATACATTATTTAAGGAATAATAATATTAATATTAATAATGAATTTATTATTACAAAAAATAATATATTGAATTCATTCAAAAATAATTTTAATTCAAATACTAATCAAAAAAATATTATATATAATTCAAGATATAATAATTATGAATCAGAAAGATTAAATGATGAAAAGTTAACACCTAATCAAATTTTATTTTATAAAAATATAGAAAGTTTAAAAAATATATATTCTGAAAAATGAAAATAAAACTAGAAAAAAATTTCAATCAAATTACCTAATAATAATAATTCAATAAATAGAAATAATATATTTAAATTAATTTTTAATGAGATAAAAAAATATTAAATTCTTTTAAAGTTATATAATATAGTTTTAAAAAATTTAATAAAATGATAAATAAATTATTTTAAAATTCAGATAAATATAAAAATTATAATAATAATCTTTAATATAAAAAATAATTAAAATAAATAAATAGAAAACTCCATAATATTTTAAAAAAAATAAATGTTAAATTTTATTTTATCTATCATTAATATTTATTTATCCCCAATAGAAGCAATAGTAGACCAAATATTCAATCCATCACCTATAGAAGGATATAATTTATCAGAAAAATTTTTTAAATTTTGCAAATAAGATTCACAATATTTATTAATCAATCTTTTCAATTCATCAATATTATTTCTATTAGCATATCCAAATTGTTTTCTTAAATTTTCACAAACTTGAGTTTCTTGAGTACACATTTTAGAACAAGCATAATCTTTATCTCTCATTAATAAAATTCTATCAATTTTTTCAATATCTTCTGTAATTTCCCATTTAGTAATATCCATTGTATTCCATAATTTATTTTTTTTTGCAGTTAATTTATTATTTTCATTTATAAATTGATTTTTAATTATTTCTCTACTATCAATTAATTCTGTATATGCAATTCCTTCCATTCTAATATATTTAAAAAAATCTTTAATATGAGTTTTAATTATTTCATTTTGATTAAACATCATTCTTTTCCAATTTTTAAAAAAAACTGCTAATTTTTCATATGATTTAACAATTTCTTCTCTTAATTGAACTCTACTATTAAGTAAATGAAGTAATTCAAAATCTTTTTGTACATCTTCTAAACTAACAACAGCTTCATTCATTTGATTATAAAAATTTTTTAAATTATAATTCAATCTATCAAATAATTGTTCTTGTATTTTAAAATAATTAGTAATATTAGTAAAATATTTTTCATTATTAGGATCACTAGAACTAATATATAATTTACCTGTTATAGTTTTAACATCTTCAATATAATTACTAGGAATATATGATGATAATTCTTTCATTTTCATTTCAAATTGATTTCTATCAAATAAAGATAAAAAAGCAATTAAAGGCTCAGATGCTTTAAAAGTTTCACTGGAAATTAAATTATTTAAAAATTCATTTAAAAAATGCATTCTTTTTTCAATAAAATCAATTTCAAATCTTCTAGAACCAAATTTTTTACCTGGAATTGGTGGAACAAATAATCTTGGAAAATGAATTCTTAAAGTTTGTCTTAACCAAATAAAATCAGAATATCTTCTATTAACACTCCAATTTAATTCAGGTGTTATTTCTGTAAAAACTTCATATATAATATAATTACTAGTAAAAAATCCAGTTTCAATTGGTTTTGGATTTCTTATAGTAACTTTTATATTTTTATCATTAGTTATATTTTTATCAAGTAATTTACATTTTATTTCTTGAACATAAGGAGAAGTATTATATTCAGTTGTTTTTTGATTTTGAATTTTATCCATATTTAATTGTATTGATTCTACCATATTTTGATTGTCTTTATATTCTTTTGCTTTTGTGTTTTGATGTGAAATTTTTTCGTCTTGTTCTTTTCTAAATGAATTTATTACTTCTTTTAATTCTTCTATTGACCAATTTGATAAATCATCTCCTTTACTTCCTTCACGATTCATGCAATATGTAAAAAATAAGTTTTTGTCATAGTTATTTTCTATTATTGTTGATTTTATTAAGTTTTGTTTTTCTATTAAATCACTATTTACATTTAGAGATGTTGATATTGTGTTTTGTTCTTGAGGGGATTCATTCATTTTTTTTTATTTTATATAATTATTATTATTATTTCTAGAATATTATTTCTAGAATTATATATTTTTTTATTTTTTTTTACTTTTTTTTTATTTTAAAATTTCAAAAAATATATTATAATTTTTATATAAGAATATATGAAAAATAAATAATTTATTCTTTATCATCTTCTTTATTATTTTCTTTATCATCTTCCTTATTATCTTCCTTTTCATCTTCTTTATCATCTTCTTTTTCATCTTCTTTATTATTTTCTTTATCATCTTCTTTATTTTCTTCTTTATTATCATCATTATTATTTTCTTTATTATATCCTTTATTATCTTCTTCTTTATTATCTTCCTCATCAATAATTTTATCCAACTCATCTAAATTTTCTTCATCATTAAACAATTCTTCATTAATTTTAATATCTTTTCCATTTTCACCATCTTTAACTTCATCATCATTATTTTTCACATCATCATTCTTATTCTCCTCTCCATTATCCTTATTATCCTCTTCATCAATTTTAACATCTTCAGCATTTTCATCATCCTGAAACAAATCAGCTTGTTTTTTAAATAACTGAACACCAGTTAATTTACTTTTCATATTATCTTTTTCCTTATCTTCTTTTTCTCCTTTCCTAAACTCATCTCTTTTTTTTTTCCATTCTCTAAAAGTTTCCTCATTAACTCTAGTACCATTTTCACTAATCCTAGCTCTTTCTTCATCAATTTGTTCTTCTAAATCCATAAATTCATCAATAGTCATATCTTCTTGTGCTTTATCTTTATCAGTAATTAAAATATAACCTTTTGGAAGTGAATGTTTATAATGACAAGAATCTCCATTTGGACATTCCCATTTCCAACCATAAACTTTTTTTTTAACAGCTTCTAAAAAATACTTACAAACAATATTTGATTGTGGAATTCTTCCTTTTCTTTTTTCTTTCTCTTCTGCTATTTTATTTACTTCTTGTTCTTCATTCATTTTACTTTTTATTTCTCTTAAATCAGTATAAATATCAAAAGTTCCTTGATTGAAATTTATATTTAAATCATGACTAAAAGGACATTTATCACCTAAAGGACAATTTCCATTTTTGAAATTTTCACATAAGATATTTTTTGGATCTTGACCTTCTGGAATTTCTTGTGTTTTAACTGCTGTTATTTGTTTATATAATGATGCTAAAAATGCTTCTTCTTGTTTTGCTTTTCTTTTTTCTGCTTTTTCTTGATATTTTTTTGATTTGTCTTCTACTCCTAAACCTACTTTTTGACGAGCTACGTTTTCTATTCCTTTTATATATTTTTGAACTGCTGCTGATTTCTTTTTATTTTTTAAACCAAAGGTTTTATCTTCTACTATTTTATCTACTTTTTTTTCTGCTTTTTTATTATTTGCATTGTTCTTTTTGGGACCCATTAATTTTAGATATTTAATTAATGATTTTAAAAGTTAAATAAATTTTTTTTTTTATTATTTTCAAATTTTATGTAAATAAAATTTTAAAAAAGAAAAAATTCCTATTCCTAATAATAAAATAATAATTATAATTATAATTGTAATTTTGCAACATTTAGATATTTTATATTCATTATATGAATTATTTGAATCAATTAAACTTTCTGATAATTCATTTAAAGATTTAGATATATCTGAACCTTTTATTTCTAAAGTGTCATATTCTTTAGGATGTTCTTTATGGACTTGAACAATTGAATAAATTGAAAGATTTAATTGTATTTTCATATTATTTAAAGAATTTTCAGTTTCATATGTTGAAATCATTGATAAATAATCTTTATAATATTTTATATTTGAACGGAAATTTGTTATATGATTTTCTAATATATTCCTAAAATCTATTAATGAAAATGATTTTGCTTGTTGTAATTCTTCAGGTTTATATAATTTGTTTAATTGAGTTAAGATACTATATAAGAAACAATATGTATAATCATTAATTTCTTCTTTATTTTCTTCTTTAATATCTGATATTAAAATTAGATAAAGTTCAGAATATTTTAAAATAAAAATTTTATGTTTTGAAATTAAAATTGTTGCTTTATAAATATTAATTTCGATATTTTTTTCTATTATAATTTTCATCATTTTTTTTATCATTTGCTCAAAATTACCACTGTAATCAGTATATTCACTTAAAATAATATTTTTTTTCCTTATTACTGCAGTATATATTGCATTTGATTGCATTTAACAAATTATAATTCAAAAAAAAAATTAATATATGAAATTAATATTTGATTGTTTATAATAAATAATAAAATTTGAATATATTTTAAAAATAATCATATTGAATTATAATTAAATTTATCTATAACAATCTTAAATTATAATAATAAGTTATAAAATTAAATATTTATTTTATATTAAAATGGCATTTAGTTTTTGTACATCAAAAAATTCTTCTTATTTAAATGAATTTACATCTTTTTCTGAAAACAAAATTCAACCAACGCGTTTATCATATAAAACTAATTCTCAATTATTTAAGAAAGGAACACCAAGCAATATAAGTTTCCAAATAGTTGAATTTTCTTCAGAATATAAAAAAAGTAATATCCCTTATTTTATAAAAATAAATGCATATGCCATTAAAATAACTCCAAAATTACAATCAACATTATTATATATAAACAATAAATCACAAAATTATAAAAAATATACAATATTATATATTATAGATAATAATTCTGATGTTGGAACTGAATTACCATTTTTAATAGATTTATCTATTCAATTCAAATTAAATGTAATTACATTTGATTATTCAAGTAGAGGACAAAAAGTAAATTCAAATAATCTTAATAATGAAATTATTTTAATTATGAATTTTATTAAAAATCAATTAAATATTCCAACACAAACTTTAATAATTATTGGAAAAGGAATTGGCGTAGTTCCTGCTTGTTTTATTTCTAGTAAAGAAGAATATTCAAATATATTTAGATTAATATTAATTTCTCCTATATTTGAAGGAAATAAATCAAGTAATTATTTAAGAGAAATTACTTGTAAAACTCTTCTTATTCAAGAAAAAAAAAATAAAAAAGTTGATTATATAAAAGTTTCGAAATATTGTAATTTAATAAAAAATATTCATGAATGGTTTCCTAATGAAGAATCTTTTAATAAAGTTTTAGAAAATAGAAGATTTAAATTTTATAGTAAAATAAAAACATTTATTAATAATAATAGTTGTTCAAATATGAGTTTAAATGGTAATTTATCACTTGATTTAAGTCAAACTTTAAGTTCTAGTACAAAAAATCCTCATATTTTATTAAATAATGATAAAAAAGATGAAACTTATAAAGAAGAAGATTTTTATTTAAATCAATCTATTATTAAACAACGAAAATCTAATGTTTTTTCTGATGAAGAAGAATTTGATGATTTATAAATTGAAATCACATTTAATAATATATTATAAGTTAGTATCTTTAATTTTGTTATTTTTTTAGTTTGTTATATTTATATAATCTTTCAAAATCAATAGAATATTTTTAATTTTTAAATAAATTTTTATATTTATTTTTATAATGTAAAATTAGATATTTAATTTTGTTTATATAAACTTTTAAATTAAAATATTTAATTTTTCTTTTTATAATTTTGTTTGATAGTATTATTTTTATTTTTTTTATTAATATTTTTATTATTTACTCTATAATCATATTCTTCAAAATTTTCCTCATATTTTAAATTTTTTTTATTTTGATTAATCATTTCAGCAATATCAAAATTAAAATTATATCTAGGTAGATTATCGAAAGGTATGAGACTACCAAATTTATATTTTTTTATATCATTACTAGGACATTTTAGTTTATTATATAATGAAGAAAATTGAATTTCTTTATGATAATTAATTTTAGGATTATTAATTTCTCTTTCACTTAAACTACTCATTATATTATTTTTATTTGAATTTATTTCACTTTGTTCTGTTTGTGTTTGTGTAGGTAATTGAGATTGTAATGTGTAATTATTATTTAAATATTTTTTTTGAATATTTATATGATCAACATTTATTTTTTTATTATCATACAAATCACATAATTGTTTTCTTATTTCATTTAATTCTAAATTATTATTATAATTTATATTTTTATTTTTTGGAGGAAGATATTTTTTACTTTTATTTTTTGAATTACTTGGTAAATTTGTTTTATTAAATTTAAAACTTGAATTAATATTATTATTTTCAAAGTCATTATAATTTGTTAAACATCTTTTTTTTTCAGAAGAGTTTTCATTATTTTTTCTTTGTTCAAAACTATTATTTGCGATTTTTTTTTTTTTATTTTTTTTATTTAATGAAGTTAAACATTGAATATTAGATTTTTTTTTCTTATCTAAAGAATTATTTACACTATATTCATTTAATTCTTTTTTATTTTGATTTTGTTGTTCAAATTTTGCTTTTAAATTATTAATTTGATTTAATGGCTTTTTAATTTCATTTGATTTTTTTTCTTTTGAAATATTTTGACTAATTTTATTACTTTTATATAAATTTAGATAAGTATTATTTTCATTCTTTTTTAAATCAAAACTATTATTCTTTTTATATATATCTTGAGAATTATTTGTTATTTTTTCTCTATTATTCATTTTAAATTTATCATTTTTTTTCTTTGAATTAATATTATTTTTTAATTTTTCTTTTTTTTCTTTTTCCATTTCCTTCTCTTTTTCTTTTTCAATTAATTGATTTTTAACATAATCTATTTTACTTTGAGCTTCAATTTTCCTTTTATTCCAAAAAGGATCAATTGAAGAATAATAATCATAATAAGGTCTATAACTTAATGTTTTATTCTTTTTATTTTTTTCTTTTTCTTGTTCTTGAATAATTGTTGTAATATATAAATCATTCTTTTTTTTAGGTGTAATTATTTGTTCTTCTAAACATTGAAGATTAATTTTTCTATCTGAAGATTTTGTTCTTTCTTTTTCTTCAAATCTTCTTTTTTTCAAATCTTTATTCCTCATAAAATTAGAAATATCATTATTTTCTCTAGAAAAATAATTTTCTCTCATTAAATATCTATTAACATAAGATGATGGTTGTATTAAATTATCATTTAATTTTTTTTTAATTAAATCATAATCATTCTCATTATTAAAATATCCTCTTTGAGAAAATAAATTATCCCCATGAAAATTTTCTCCTTGTCCAAACATATTTATTAATATATTAAAATAAGAAAATATTATAATTTTAAAAATTTAAATAAAAAACAAAAAAAAAATTTCATTATTAAAAAATATAAAATGGATGGTTTTGAAATATTAAAAAAATTAGGTGACGGAGCATATAGTATAGTATATAAAGTACGTAGAAAAGCAGATGGGAATATTTATGCATTAAAAAAAGTAAAACTTCAAAATTTATCAGATAAAGAAAGACAAAATGCTTTAAATGAAGTTCGTATATTAGCAAGTATAAAAAGTGGTTTTGTAATATCATATAAAGAAGCATTTATAGAAGATTCAGATTCATCACTTTGTTTAGTAATGGAATATGCAGATAATGGTGATTTATATCAAAAAATAACACAATTTAAAAAAATGAAATGTTTAATAGAAGAAATTGATATATGGAAAATTTTTATTCAAATGACAAGAGGTTTAAAAGCATTACATGATTTAAAAATATTACATAGAGATTTAAAATCAGCAAATATATTTTTGGAAAGTAATGGAACTGCAAAAATTGGTGATTTAAATGTATCAAAAGTAGCTAAAAAAGGATTAGGTTATACTCAAACAGGAACTCCTTATTATGCAAGTCCTGAAGTATGGAAAGATCAACCTTATGATTCAAAAAGTGATATTTGGAGTTTAGGTTGTGTTACTTATGAAATGATTACTTTACATCCTCCATTTAGAGCACAAAATATGGAAGGTTTATATAATAAAGTTATTAAGGGACAATATAGTAAAATTCATGAAAAATATTCTAATGATTTAAGTGAATTAATTAAATTATTATTGAAAGTTAATGCTAGTGATAGACCAAGTTGTAGTCAAATATTAAAACATCCTATTGTTAAAAAAAGAATTGATTTTTTTCAAGCTACTGCTGGTTTAGAAAATGAAGATTTAGATAATATGGATGATGCTGAGTTACTTAAAACTATTAGAATTCCTAAAAATATTTTAGGATTAAGTAATAATTTACCTGAATCTAATTATGATGGGGAAAATAAAGAGAAGAAAGTGTTTTTTCCTAAAAAAAATTTACCTAATATTAAGAATGAAAATAATAAGAGTTTAGATCAGAAAGATATTATACATAATATTCCTACTGATGGAATTGTTAAAGTTAATATTTCACAACCATCTGTAAGAAATGTTGAAAAATTAAAAGAGAATAATACTAGTAAAGATAATTCAAATAGAAATAATAATGAATATAATAATAAAAAAAATATTCTTCATAAAGATTTAATTAATTTAGATATTGAAATATCTCAAAGGAAAAATCAAAATAATAATGAACATAATAATAATAAAAATAAAAATAAAGATTATTATAAATATATTGAAGGATTAGGTTTATCTGAAATTTATAAAGTTTATGCACCTAATTTAGATGGTAATAATAATTATGGACCAAAAAAAAATAAAAGACAATATGCCAATTATGTACCTGGAATGTATAATCAAAAAAAACCTTCTTATAATAATAATTATCCAAGAGTAATTCCTAATAAAAGATTAAATCCTTTAAAAAAAAAGAAATAAGTATTTTTTAATATAATAATATTTTAAGAGATTTTAATTTATTTTTTATTTCCTTAAATATCTACTAATTTTATTTATTTTTTTTTTTTTTGTTAATTATTAAAAATATAAAAAATAAATTAATGAAAAGTAATTATACTATTTTAGCAGAATTAGGAAAAGGAGCTTTCTCAACTGTTTATAAAGTTAAAAGTTTAATTGATGAAAAAATATATTGTATGAAAAAAATAAAATTAAAAAATAATGAAGAAATAGAAGAAAATAGTGAAATACAAATAATATTAAATTTTTTCCAAAAAGAAAATCCATCTTCAATATCAAAACATATAGTAAAATATTATTCATATTTCATTGATGGTTCATATTTATACATAATAATGGAATTTTGTGAATATGGAGATTTATTTTCTCTTCTTCGTTCAGTTAAAAAGAAAAAACTAACAATTCAAGAAAATTTTTTATGGGAAATTACATATCAATGTTTATTAGCTTTACAATATTTACATTCAAAAAATATAATTCATAGAGATATAAAACTTTTAAATATTTTTATGACTAAAGATAAAGTAATTAAAATAGGAGATTTTGGTATGAGTAAAATAATTGAAAATAAATTAGATTTATTAGATTTAAGTAATGTAGGTACTCCTTTATTTTTAGCACCTGAAATCGTTAAGAAAGATAATTATGATTTTAAAATTGATATTTGGGCACTTGGATGCTCTCTTTATGAATTAGCAAATTTAAATCCTCCTTTTAATGATGAAAATATAAAGAATTTATATAATAAAATTGTTAATGAAGAAGAGAATCCTATTAATAATTCTTATTCTGAAAAATTTTGTAATTTAATTAAAATTATGTTAGAGAAAGATATGAAAAAAAGAATTTCTGCTAAAGAGGCTATTGTAAAATTTATTCCTATTAAAATTATTGAAAAATATAATTTAAATTTTCATTATAAAGATAATAAAGGAAAAAAAGAGAATAAAGAAAATAAAGAGAATAAAGAAAATAAAGAGAATAAAGAAAATAAAGAAAATAAAGAGAATAAAGAAAATAAAGAAAATAAAGAATATAAAGAATATAAAGAAAATAAAGATAATAAAGAAAATAAAGAGAATAAAGAAAACAAAGAAAATAAAGATAATAAAGAAAATAAAGAAAATAAAGAGAATAAAGAAAATAAAGAGAATAATGATGATAATGATAATAAATATATTAGAGATAATAAATTGAGAATATCTCTTAAAAATGAAAATTATGGAATCTATAATGAATATAAAAAAAATCTTCATTTAAAAATTGATGAAAAAATAGGTAATCAAAGTTATTATTTACAAGGAGGAAGACAAATTTATAAATCATTAAGGAAAAAAGAATTAGGTGAAAATATAAAAAAAAATTTTTTTCCAAAAATTAATAATAATATAAAAACATTTATAATTTATGGAGATAATTCAATAAAAAATCATATTAACATTTTTGAAGATAAAAAGATAAATAATGAAAATAATATAATAGATAAATATTATTTGAAAACCTCAAATAATGAAGATAAAAAAAAATATCTATTACCAACTTTAACAAAAAGAAACGAAAGACAATTTTATATAAATAAAAAACATTTATTTCAACATAAACATAGTAATTCCTTTAAAACAGATATACCAACTTTAGAGAATAGAAATTTGACAATATATGATTTGTAATCATATTTATAAATATATAAATATTAAAATGGGTTATAAGTAGAGTAATAATCATGTTTGTTTGCTCTTAATAATGATAAATATATATTTTTTTAAAATGTTAAAACTAAATAAAAAAAATAACAATTATAATTAAATATATACATAAAATATTACATTCCCTTTAAAAAAAATAATCTCAATATAATAAATAAATAAATAAAAAATTCACTTTAATAAATTTTCAAAAACATCCTTTTCAGGTTTTTCACTATATAATTCAAATTCAATAGTATTACAATCAAATTTATTTAACCCATTTTCCCCATTTCCACCAAGAAAAATAATCTTTTCACCAGAACAAAACATACAATGTCCACAAATAGGATAAAAAGACCCATTTTCATAAACAGGTTTAATCCAATTTAAACTTTCTAAATCAAAAAACCAAACATCATTTAAAATTTCATATTTATTTTTTCCACCATAAATAACTAACAAATTTAAAGGAGAAAAAAAAGTCATTCCACATAAAGTTCTCAAAGGAGGTTGTTTACCTTTTGTAGGTACATTAACAATATCAACTGGTTTAACTCCAATTCTAATTAACCATAAATCTTTATAATATTTACCTTCTTTATCAATTCCTCCAAAAATATAAATTCCTTCAATTTTAATTTTATTTCCTTTACTTTTTGAAATAGAACCTTCTGGAAATTTATAAATATTTAAATCATTATGATATAAAATATCTTGATTTTTAATAACTAAAACTCCAGAATGAAAAGCAATTTTTGGTATTTTAATTAATGATTTATATGAAAGTGTATTCCATTTAAATTTAAAACATTCAAATATCCATAAATCATTTAAATAATCACCATTATCATTTATTCCACCATGTATTAATATATTATTTCCAATTCCAATTCCAATATGATTTCTTCTCCATGGTACATTTTTATAATTTTGACATTTTGGATAATAAAATAATTCTTTTTTAGTATCAAAAATTGTAATATTTTGTTCTCTGTTTCTAAATAATAAATTTTGATTTACATTACCACCATAAATATATATGTAATCTCTATGATATGTCATTGAATGACCATATCTTGGTAAAGGACATTCATCTTCTTTTATTTTTGTTATTTTTTTCCATGTTAAATAATCACTTTCATCAAAATAATCTTCATTTTCATTATTTAATATTGATTTTTTTCTAATTGAACATTCCCACATATCATAAAATGATTTACTTTGTAATCCACCAAAAATATATATCAATCCTTTTTCAGAAATACAAAGTGAAAATTGTACTCTTGATGATGGATGATAATTTGTATAAATATTACCTGGAAATATTATTATATCTTCTTTTAATTTATCAAATGGTTTTATTTGATATCTTATAGGAGGAAATTTATGAAATGGTTCTATTTTTTTTTCTATTTGAGTCTTTGTTGTTTTTGTAGTTTTTGCTGTTTTTCCACTTAATGGTTTTGATATTTGTTTAGTTGTAATATTATTTACTACATTTGTAATGCGAGATATTCTTATTTTTGGCATTAAACTTAATAAATGTTTTTTACGTGATAATTCTTGCATTTTTTTATGAAATAAATCATATTGTGTTTCTATTCCTATATTATTTATTGTTTTATATATTTCATTATTTAAATTTAATACTTGTTTTGAATTAAATGGATCTGAATATTCTATTCCATAATCTGATTGATGTGAAAAGATACTTATACTTTTATTTTTTGGTTTTATTTTAAATATTCTTTTTATTTTATCCTTTTCATTCATCGATAAATCTGTTGTTATATTATATTTTAATGATATATCTTTTTCTGTATCTTCATAATTTTTAGTTGCATATATATTTGATAAAAATTCACTATCTTTTAATGATAAATTTGGATTGTATAATAATTTATATGATTTTTGATTTTTCCTATTTGAAAAAGATGTTTTTGTTAATTGAGAAATAGTTCTTAAATTAAAATCACCACTTATTGTACTTTCCATAATTGAATTATGTAAAAATCCTCTTGAATCTGATATTAATTTTCTATAATATTTTTTCTTGTCTGAAAAAGAAGAATTATTTCCTAATGAGATAGTTCTCATTTTATTTTTTAAAAAACAATAAAAAAAATTATAGAAATTAATAATTTAAAAAAATTAATTTTTTTTTAAATACTTCTAAAATTTATATAAATATAACTATTAAAGAAAAGTAATTAAAAATAAATATATATACAAATAAAAAGAAAATGGAAGATAATCCAGAAACATCTCAGACAAAGAAACCAACAGAAAATTCAAATCAAATTCCTTCAAATGAAACACAAGATTATAAAAAAGAACAAATTGAAACAATTCAAAAAAATATAAATACATATCAATCTAATAAAAATCAAAATAACAATTCAAATTACAATGAAAAATCTAGAAAAAATTATCCAATTAAAAATTCTAATTACTTTGATAATAGATACACAAATTCTTATAATCATCATTCCAATAATTATGGTTCACATTTTGGAAATCAAAATTTAAAAAATTCACATAGAACAAATTCAATATCATATTATAATAGAAATAATTTCCAAGGAATTAAAAAAAATACAATTGATTTAAATAGAAATCCAAATTTTAATTATAATGGAACTAAAAAGAAAAAAATGGAAGAACATCCAAAAATAAATTCTCCTTTAAAAGGTAAAATTCAAAATCAATTATTTTTTATTCATGCATATGATAAATGTTCTGATTTTACAAATTATTCTCATTTTTTAAATGTAAATTTAAAATTTTTAAAACAAAATTATAAAATGAAAGATTCATTTGAAGGAGAACAAGAAAATAATCAAAATTTAGGAAATAAAGTTGGTTCTCCAGTTTTAGGAAATAATCAAATGTGGAATATGAATATGAATAAAACTCCAAATCAAGTTAATCCATTAATGTATATGATGAATTTATCTACTCCAAATAATTCTAATTCAAATATGAATAATATGCAAATGCATATGATGAAAAATATGATTATGAATAATATGAATATGCAAAATAGTGTTCAGGGAAATCAAATGAATATTAATAATTTAAATAATAATCAAAATCTTTTTAATAATTTTTCTTTATATTTAAATCAAATTAGTAATAATTTACTTTTATTACAAAGACAACAGAATAGTCAAAATAATACTAATATAAATAATATTCAACAAAGTATACAAGGATTAAAACAATTACAACAACAGATTTTTAGAGAAATAAATAATAAGAATTTAAATAATTATAATAATATGAATAATAATATGCAAATAAATAATGTAACAAATCAAAATAATTTAAATACAATTACTAATATTAATAAACAAGAAATAGAAAATAAAACACCAACAGATATAAATAATTCACAAAATATTCAAAATATTTTAAATTTATATCCAAATGAATCTTTTAATAAACCATATGCTCCAATATTAAAATTATCACCTCCTAAAATGATACCAACTCAATTTAATTATAATTTTCCAACAAATAATTTAAGTACAATGAATTTCAATAGTTCAATTATGAATAATAATTTAAATATTAATAATATGAATAACAATAATTTCAATGAAGATTATAGAAACTTTAATGAACCAACACAAGAAGTAATTGATGAGAATTTAAAAACAGGAAAATATTTAAAAGGAACAATAAGAATGAATAAATGTCATACTCATGGATATATTACAGTAAAAGGATTAGAAAATGATATTTTAATTAGAGGTAGTAAAAATTTAAATCAATGTTTAAATTTAGATGAAGTTATTGTTGAATTATTACCAATTGAAGAATGGAAACCATTAGTAAATAAAAAAATAAGAAAAAAATCTTATGTGAATGAAGAAACACAAATTCCTTTAATAAGTTCAAATGAAAATTTAGATGATATTGAAAATGATGAAAATTCAAATAAAATTATTAATAAAAATAATAATTTTAATGAAACAAATTATAAAGAAAAATTTGAATCTAAAGAAGAAAGATTAAAATATATAAATAAAGTATATGATTTAAGACCAGAAGGAAGAATAGTTAAAATATTAAAAAGTCCAAATAAAGAAAAAGAACAAATAGCAAAAATTGAAGTTTTCCAAAATCAATTATTTGCAGTACCAATTGATGAATTAATACCAAAAATTCAAATAAAAAAAAGAAAAAGAAATGAAGGAAATAAAAATGTAGATTTAATATATAAAAATAAATATTTCTTAGTTAAAATAATAGGTTGGAATGCAAATTCAAAATGTCCAAAAGGAATAATCCAAAATGAAATAGGAACATGTGGAAATATTGATGTAGAAAGTAATGTATTATTAAGACAATATAATATAGATTACAATGAAAATTTTTCAAAAGACATAATTGAAGAATTAAATAAGAAAATAGAATTATTAAAAATAAATGATGAATTCATAAAAAATTCAAATAGATTAGATTTACGTAATGATATAATATTTACAATTGATCCATATACAAGTAAAGATTTAGATGATGCAATATCAGTTAAATTAATAAATGAAGAAGAAGGTTTATTAGAAGTTGGAGTTCATATTGCAGATCCATCATCATATGTTGAAAGAAATAGTTTATTAGATAAAGAAGCAATTTCAAGAGGAACAACTGTTTATTTAGTTCAATTAAATATTCCAATGTTACCTAAAATACTTTCAGAACAAGTTTGTTCATTAATGCCTAATAAAGACTCACTTTCTATTTCATGTATTTTTAGAATTAATTATAAAACTGGAGCTCTTGATTTAAATTTTAAACCTAAATTTGATTTAAGTATTGTTAATTCTAAAGCAAAATGGAATTATGATTTAGTTCAAGATATTATTGATGGTAAAGATATTAAATATGAAAATTTAAATGAAAATGATGGAACTAAACCAATTAGTGAAGATATATTTAATGAAATGGTTAAAAGTGTTCATTTATTATATCAATTAACTAAATTAGTTAGAAAACAAAGATTTGAAAGTGGTTCTTTAATGATTAAAAATGATAATATTCATTTTGATTTAGATGAAAAAACAAAATTACCAATTGGATTTAAAATTGATGAAAAAAAAGATTCTCATAGTTTAGTAGAAGAATTAATGTTAATTGCAAATAAATTATGTGCTGAGTTTTTATATGATAATATGAAACAATATGCTTTAATAAGAAGACATCCTTATTTAAATGATAATAAATTTAATGAAATTCAAAGATATTTAATATCAAATAAAATAAATGTTGATTATGAAGAACCACAAGAATTAAATAAATTATTAATTGAAATGCAAAAAACAAATTTAAATAAATTTCTTTGTATACAACATAAATTAAAAACATTTATGTTAAGAGCAGAATATGTTATTGCAGGATATTTTGATTTTGATGAATTAAAGCATTGTGCTTTAAATTTCGAATTATATACACATTTTACATCTCCAATAAGAAGATATCCAGATATAATTGTTCATAGGGAAATTAAAGATATTTTAAGAATGAAAAAAGATGAAATATCAAAAGATGATTTTAAAATATTTGATGAATATGCACCTTATATAGAACATTTAAATGAAGTTTATAATAATTCTAAACAAATATCTCAAAAAAGTGAAAGAATCTTTCAATGTATTTATTTAAGGAATATTGAACCTAAAAAATATAAAGCTTTAATTATGGATATTAATGGTAAATCTAATAAAAGAATCAATACTAATGAAATTATTGTTGCTTTATTTGTTCCTGAAATTAATTTGGAATTAGAATGGAAAAAAGAAGATAATGAAAATATAATTAATATTAGATTTGAAAAAAATGAAAATGAATTAATTATTGATTATAAAACTGAAAATGGTGGTATTGGAAATAAAACTTTAAAAACTTTTGATAGTATTATGGTCGATTTAATTTCACCAGAAGCTATTCCTATTGATATTAAATGTGTGTTTAATTTGAATTAAATTTTTTATTTTTTATTCATTTTATTATTAAAACTTCTAGTACAAATATATGATTAAAAAATTAAAATTATTTTTCTTTTGTTTTTTATTAATTATATTTTTTAATTTTTTATCTATTTTTAATTTAATTTATGAATTCTTTTGTTGATTATTATAAAATTTTAAATGTAGAGAAGAATTCTGATTTTGATGAAATTAAAAAAGCATATAAAAGACAAATTAAAATTTATCATCCTGATAAAAATAAAGATAATAATTCAACTGAATTATTTTTAAAAATTCAAAA
Organism: Isotricha prostoma; assembly: GCA_023807205.1. Lineage (NCBI taxonomy): Eukaryota > Ciliophora > Litostomatea > Vestibuliferida > Isotrichidae > Isotricha > Isotricha prostoma. The sequence goes on along the minus strand of JAJMZS010000528.1, from coordinate 8,810 downwards.
AGCTTTTGAAATATTATCAAATAAAGAAAAAAGAAAAGAATATGATTTAAATTTATTAGATTATGAACAAAAACAAAAATTATCTCAAAGAAGAAAAGAAATGTTAAATGAATTAGAAAGGAAAGAAAAAGAAGCAAAAAATAAAATAAACGAAAGTAATATTTTAAATAAAAAAAGATTTAGGTATAATTCTCCTTTAAGTCAAGCATATCAATATAATAATTTTAATCAAAATGATGATTGTATAAAAATTGAATTTATTTCTGATAAAAAAATTGAATTTTCAAAAAGTTTAGTTAAAGCATATTTTGCTGAATTTGGTATAATTGAAAATTTGATTATTGATTTAAAAAATAAAATAGCATTTATAAGGATTAAATCAAAATTAAAAATTTATGATATTATTGAAAAAGCAAGAAAAAATAATAATATAAATAAACTTTTCAAGATTGAAAAATTCAAATGGAATAATATAGATAATAAATTAAAAGAATTTCATATAAAAGAAAGTAAAATAAAACAAAAATTAAGTACTGAAAAAATTATAAATGAAGAAAATTATTCAAATTTAACTTTAGATGACTTTGAAAAAATGTTGTTTAAATAATAAAATAATAATTATTATTTTTTTAATTAAAATTAAAAAATTTATGAATAAATGTCCAATTTGTGAAGAAGAAATTTCAGAAAAAAAAGAAATTAAATGTTCTTTATGTTTAACTATACATTGTTCTGCTTCATGTTTATTAGAACATTATTCAATTCATCAAAATATAAAATCAGATGATAATTCTCCAAAATTATTATTAACATTAAAAAGAAGACAATCAGAGATTTTAACGGAAAAATATAATTTTCTATCTCAAGGAAATTATTTAGAAAATAATAAATATGATGATATATATAAAATAGAAAATTTTGAATTAATAAAAAAAGGTTTTTTTCCTTTAGAATTAGGACATGGAAGTTTTGGTAGAGTTTATTTAGGAAAAAACAAAATAAATAATAAATTATGTGCAATTAAAACAATTAATAAAAGACAAATTTATAGAATATATGGTAATTATAAAATAATATATAATGAAATATCAATTCATTCAAGATGTATTCATCAAAATATAATTCGATTATATAATATTTACGAAGATGAAAATGAAATAAAATTAATATTAGAATATGCGCCAAATGGTACTTTATATGAAAAGATAAAAGAAGAAAAAAAATTAGATGAAAAAAAAGCATATTCATATTTTATTCAAATATTAAATGCAGTAACATTTCTTCATTTAAATAATATTATTCATAGAGATATAAAACCAGAGAATATATTAATAGATGAAAATGAAATGTTAAAATTATGTGATTTTGGTTGGAGTAAAGAAATTGATTTAGAAAAAAGACATTCAATTTGTGGTACTGTTGAATATATGGCACCTGAAATTATTCAAAGAGAAAATTATGATTTTGGAGTTGATATTTGGAGTCTTGGTATTTTTTTATATGAAATGGTTATTGGACATTCTCCTTTTTATGCAAAAGAAATTAAAAATATTAAAATTAAAATTAAAGAACATAATATTGAATTTAATGATAATATAAGTTATAATTGTAGAGATTTAATTAAAAAGTTACTTAATTCTAATCCTGAAAAAAGATTTAAATTAAAAGATATTTGTAAACATCCTTTTATTATTGAAAATATGAAAAAAATTAAAAATGATAATTTGAAAAATAAGATTTGTTATAAAAAAGAAAAAAGTAAATTTGTTTTTGGAAAAGGAAGAAGTTGTTCTTCAAATAATTTAATTTCTGTTGAAAATAAAAGACTTGAAACTTTAAAAAGTGATTTAAATTTTGAAATAGAAAAAACTAAAAAACAAATTAAACAATTAGATTTTCAACAACAAAATTTTGATATTTTTGAAAATATTAAAAATAAAAGATATATGAAAAAAAAATTAAAAAAAAGTAAATGTATTGTACCAATTTATCAAAGTAAAACAATACCAAATAATAATGAAAATGAAATTAAAAATAAATTATGTACTCTGAATAAAAATGAAAATATTGAATTACAAAATGAAAATATAAATAGAATTAATATATTAAGTTACAGTTTAAAACCAGGTAGAATAAATGCAACTTCTAAATTTTATATGAAAAATTATAATAATAATAGTTTTAATAAACATTAAAAAAGAGATGAAATTAATTTGATTTCAAAAAATTACATTACAATATTTTATTAATTTATTCTTTTTATTAGAAATTGTATTATTATATAATTAAAACAGTAAATTAATTATATAAATAATTATCTTATTTATATTTGAATCTTCAATCATTATTTTAAACTTTAATAAAATAAAAAATTAAAAATTAAATGAAATCTGAAGAAAATAAAAAAGTAGAAAGCACTTCAGAACAAAAAGAAAAAGAGGAAAAAAAAGAAGAAAATTCAAAACAACAACAAAATAAAAATTTAGATTATTATGACGAACATGGAAAACCAAGATATGAAGATATAATAAATTATGAAAATGAAATAAGAAAAGAAATAGAAGAAACAACACCATTAGTAAGTGATTTAAAACCAACATCAGACTTACAAAAAGAATTTGAAAACTCAGAATATTCAGAATCAATAAAAACAATAATAAATAAATATGAAAAAATTAGATTAATAAGAAGAGATGGAAATTGTTTTTATAGAGCATTCTTATATAGATTATTTGAAGAAATTTCATTATCAAAAAATGAAAATTTATATAAAAACATAAAAAAAATAATAGAAACAACAAAAGATTTAACTGGAAGAAATGGATATGATTGGATTGTTATTGAAGATTTTTATAATGAATTTAATCATGAATTTGAATTAGCTTTTTCTATTGATATTAATAATAGTAGAGAATTTATTGATAAATTATTTTCTGATAAAGAAAAAGGAAATTATTTAATTGTTTTTGTTAGATTATTTATAGCTGCTTATTTATTAGAAAACAGAATTTTATATGAAAGTTTTATTTTTGATGAAGATTTTGTAACTTGGATTCATAAAGAAGTTGAAGCAATTGATAATGAATGTGATCAAATTCAAATTATGGGAATTGTTAACGCATTTAATGTTTGTGTTAGAATTGAAACTTTAACTCCTAAATCTATTGATACTATGAAATTTCCTGAAGATAGTGATATGGATATTTTATTCACTGTTCTTTTTAGACCAGGTCATTATGATATTTTATATCCTAAAAAATAGAAATAAAAATATAATATTATAAAAATTATATTATATATTTTTTTTATAAAAATATATTTTATTTAATTTATTTTTTTGAATATTATCTTTAAAATTTATATTATCTAAAAACAATCAAAAAATAAACACTAAAAAATAATTAAATAAAAAAAAATGAAAATATTATCATTTATTTTAATTGTTTTATTTACTTTATCAATATCAAAAACTTTAAAAACAACAACAAGATGTATAAATTTAGGAGATGATTGTGATTTAACATCATATTGTTGTGGAAGTTGGGTTTGTAAAGATTATAGATGTTCAGTAAAAGGAACAAAAGATAATCAAGTAGAATGGGCACCCAAAGGAGATAAATGTGATTTGATCCATCATTGTAGAAAATATTATCATTGTGAATCTCATTATTGTGTTGTTTCACAAAATAAAGTTATTAAAGATGTTGAAAAAACTATAAAAAAAGAGTTTATATAATTATGATTCTTTTTTCATTGAATTTCAAAAATTTTTTTTTAGAGATGATATAGATGGTTTTGTTAAATATTGATATTTACTTTTTAATGTTTTAAAATTTTTTTTATATTTTTTATATTCTTAATATTATATGCTTTAAAATAATTCTGAAATAAATTTAAATTGATGAAATAAATTCAAACTTAACTAAAAAATAAAAATAAGACTAAAAGAAAAAAAATAAAAAAACAACTATTATAACAAAAAAAATAAATAAAAAAAATTAAACTAAATAAAAAATATCATATCTATTATAATAATAAAATATTCACTTTTGAAAAAAAAACCTTATATTTGAAATATAAAGGAGATTGTGATTTAATTTATTGATGAGGAACTTAAATATATAAAGATTATAATGTTTAAAAAAAGAGACGTTAAGATAATAAAAAAAAGGAAAAAAATATAATAGGTTTTTATCATTTTAAAAATGAATTAAATTATCAAAGTTAAAGATGGGATTTTAAAATCTGTTCTAATTCGAATATATTTATTATTAAAAATATCTCTCATATTAAAAAAAGTGCTTATATTTTAATTTATAAATTATCTCTGTTTGGGAATTTGAATATATTCTTAAGAATTATACTATTTTGGAAAAAATTGATAGGTATTTTAGATATTTTTAATTAAAATCATTTCTTTTGATTTGTTTTTTTTATTGAGAATATTTTTAGATTTTTATTTAATGGAAATTATTTATTTATTATATTAAAATTTAATTAATTTGACAAAGAAATGAATGTTATATATTATAAAATTAGATTTTTACTTTTATTAATATCAAAAATAAATAAAATATTCAATTTATTAAAATATTCTTAAGATTAAAATTAAAAGTTTTATATGATATTTAAGTTTTTATAATATGAAATGAAAATAACATTTTTTTAAATTTCAAATATAAATAAAATAAATAAAATATTAATGATGAGTTCTTTTCATACAATTAGTGATGAACATCAAGAAGATGAAGATCTTCGTTGTAGTGGATGTTCCTATTTTTTTTCTTCAATAACAAAACCATATTTACTTCCATGTAATCATAATTTATGTGTTATTTGTATTGATAAGTTAATTAAATTAAATAATACATTTTGTCCAATTTGTAAAACAACATTTAATAAAAAAGACAAAAATAATTTTCAAGTTAATTATGCATTTTTAAATTTAGTAACAAAGATTTTAAAATCAAAAATAATTTTATGTAAACATTGTAATAAAATTTATTTTTGGAAAGATCATTATGATAAATGTGAACAAAGTTATTTTACAGATACAAATGAAATTTTATCAGAAATTAAAAAATTATGTGAAGAATGCTTTAGTATAATTAAATATCTTCAATATCATAAATATATTCTTCAAACATGCAAAAATGAAATAAATGAAACAATACAATTATCAATTAATAATATACAGGAAAAATTTAAAAATAAATATTCAAAATTTATTGAAAAATTATTTACATCAAATATAACTCAAATTAATATTGATAATTCAAGAAAAGAAATTATTAAATTTTTAGAAATATGTAAAGATTACTCAAATTTATTTAATAAAATTGATATAAAAGAATTAGAAAATATAATAAAAAAATATAATAATTCAAATAATAATGAATTAAAAAATTTCATGAAAAGTGATAATATGAAAATTAAAGCATCAAAAAATTTAATAGAAAATAAAATAAATTTATCAAAAAAAACAAATAAATCTCTTCCAATAAATAATGAAAATAATAATAATAATAATGATGATAATAATATTGAAGAAGATGAAGATCTAACATTAACATATGAAGATGAATTTCAATTTAATGAAATTTCAAATGAAAAAACAAGACATTCTGCACAACCTAAAATAAATAAAATTAATAATGATTTTCAAAATCAAAATAATAATTTTGATGATAATCAAAAAAGTGTTTTTTTAATTGATGATATTTTAGATGATATAAATGGACCTAAAATAATAAATAAAATTATAATTGGTCTTAATGGAGTTCAAGTTTTTAGTGAAAAAAAAAATAGTAATAATTTACCTGAAAATAAATATTCTGGAAATAATAATATTAATCCTTTAACACAAAGTATGAGTAATTATTTAGAAAGCAAAAAATTTAAAAAAAATAATTTTGATAATATTTATAATGAAAATAATGTGAAATTAACACCAAGAGTAAAAAGAAATATTGAAATAATAAACAAAAGAAAATTTTTATATTCTCAATATAAAAGCAATTCAAATAATATTAAAATACCTAATGATAAAAATAATAATTCATTAGAAAATAATTCTTTAATAAATCATTATCCAAATAATTCAGTAGAAATTAAACATAATAATAATAAAAAAGGAGAAAATAATGAAATTCAAACAATGAATAAAATAGTAAAAAATTTTAATAAAATAAAAGACATAATAAATAAAATGACAAAATACACAAATGAAAATAATAACAAAAATAATATATTAACAAATCAAATAGATATAAATTCCAAATTAATAAATCCAAAAATAGTATCAGATTACTGTCTTTTATTAAATGAAATCTCATATAATTTCCATCAATCATATAATAGATTTATAATAAGTTATATAGAAAATACAACAATAATAAGTTTATATGATACAAGAAAAAGTAAATTTATAACAAAAGATTTTAAAGAAACATTAAAAGAATATCCATCATTAAATTATTCACTTTCAATAATATTTGATGATTTTGATTTATTTTTCATATCAGGAGGAATAGAATTTTCAAATTATGATTCAAGTAATTTATTATTATCATTTAGATGGTCAACAATGAAAATAGAATTTATAGAAAAAATGCCAAAAAAAAGAGCATTTCATTCTTCAATTTATTTTGATAATAAATTATATATTATTGGTGGAATGAGTGAAAAAAATTATTATTTAAATGAATGTTATTGTTTTCATATTACAGGAAAAAAATGGGAAAAAATACCAAATTTAAATATTTCAAGATTAAATCCTTCATTATGTATTTATAATAATAATTATTTATATGTTATTAGAGGAAATAATAAAAATGAATCTATTGATAGTATTGAATTTATTAATATTAAAAATATGATTAATGGTTGGATTTTATTTAAACCTTTTGATCCTGGTTTTTCTTGGTTTGGTTGTGATACTTCTTTGGCAATTACTATTAATCAAAATCAAATTTTAATTTTTGGAGGTAGAGATAAAAATGGAAAATTATTTCATCATTCTTTTATTTTAGATCCTGAAAAAAAAACTGTTTATAGAGGAAAAGATATTTTAATTTCTGCTAATTTTAAATTTTGTGGTAGTATTTATCAAGATAAAGTTATTGCTATTGATTGGAAAAATACAACTAATATTCAAAATCATGGAAGGCATATTTATGATTTAAAAAAGAAAAAATGGTTTTTTGAATATTAATTAATAAAATAAATCAAATATATTTTATTTATTAGTTTTAATTAATTTAATTCTGTATTTTATAAAATATAAATACAATACAAAAAATATTTGATTTAATAATTTATTTATTTATCTTATATTAATAAATTATATTTTTATTATTTTAGATAATAATTTTATAATCATAAAATAATATTTATATATAATTTTTATTTCTTTATAATTTTAATCTTTTTTTATTTATTAATTATCTTTAATTTTTTTTTTATAAAAATTGTAAATAATATTATAAGATAATTAATAAATTTGATTTAGATAATATTTTCTCATATTATATATTTCATTTTTATTATTTCAATATATTAAAATATTCTTTAAACTTTTATTTGTTTTTATTTATTTTTAATATAATTTGTATATAAATAAATTATAATACCTACTATTTTTTGATTATTTTCAATTAATTATAAAAAATTAATGTTAATATCATATTTAAATCTATTATTGATTTTTAAGAATGTTTTTTTAATTTGTCTAATTCCTCTTTATCTTCATCTTTCATTTTTTCACAATTTTGAATTATTTTATTAATCTCATCTTCATTCCTATTTTTATCTAACTGAATTTTATTTATTTGTGTTTTGTTATCTATTTTAGATTTTACATATAATATATAATTATTATCTATTTTAAAAGAACAATTAACAATTAATTCTCCTTTTAAATTTTTAGGTATAATAGTTAAAAATTTTTTTAATAATTTATTCCTTTTTGCAATCAATCTTTCTCCTTCATATATTTTTATTTCAATTTCATTTTGATAATCTTTTCCTATATCTAATAAAAATTTTTTTTCACATGGTATTAATTGATTTCTAGGAATAATAATTTTCATTTCTCCTGTACTTAATTCATATCCCAAAGATAAATTAACTATTTTATTAAATTTTAAATAATTATTCATTTTTAGATTATTTATTTCATTTAATTTTTCTTCAATTTCTTCTTTAGTAACATCTACATTTATTCTAATCCATTTTAATATTTCATTAGCTTTTTTCTTTTCATTTTCACTTCCACTATTTTTTTTATTTAATGCTATTCTTTGAAGTTCAGTTTTTAATTTTACTTTTTCTAAATATTTTTTATCATCTTCTTCCATTTCTTCTGCTTTTTTAATAAGTTCCTCAATAATTGATTCATCCATTACATTATCCATTTTAATATCTAAATTTGTTATTTCTCCACCAGTTGTATCTTTAGCACTTATATTTAAAATACCATTTATATCTAAAGCAAAAGTAACTTCAATTCTTACTTTTCCTCTTGGTTTAGGTGGAATATTTATTTGTAATTTTCCTAAAAATTTATTTTCTTTTGCTACTTTTCTTTCACCTTGATATACTTTAACACCAAGTTTTGTTTGATTATCTTTTGCATTTTGATATTTTTCAACTTTTTCACATGGAATTGTAGTATTTCTAGGAATTAGAATATCCATTTCACCATTATTTAATTCTAATCCTAATGATAATGGAGTAACATCTAATAAAACTAATCTTTCTAATCCTTCATCTTCAACATTATTTGCTATTGCACCTTGAATTGCAGCACC
>JAJMZS010000527.1:0-26463 GCA_023807205.1 Isotricha prostoma | reverse complement strand
GTATTGAAATATTTGATGAAGATAATATTAAACATTTTTATGAAATTGAATATAAAGATTATGATGATCCAAATAAATATTATAATAATGTTGATTGTGCTGTGATTCAATTTCCAAATGGAGGTCCAATTAAACTTAAAGCTGGTCATTTATTAAAAATTAAGAAAAATATAATTTTTCATTCTGTTTCTACTGATCATGGTTCTTCTGGTTCTCCTATAATTTTATTATTATCTAAATTTAAAGTTGTTGGAATTCATAGAAATCATAATAATACAATAAATCATGGAATTTATATTAAACATGTTGTTGATTTAATAAATAAAAATGAAATTGAATGTGTATATAATATAACAAAAAATGATTTAAACACAAAACAAAAATTATTGAATGATAATAATGAAAAAAAAAATGTTTATATAAGAATAATGTTTGGAAGAGATTTTGATAAATTATACGATTTATTTTTAGAAGGTAAAAAAATAGAAGAATATGATCGTGGATATAAATTTAAAGAAGAAGGAAAATATAAATTAATAATTAAATGTAAAAAATTATTAACAGATGCATCAAATTTATTCAGTTTTTGTGATACTTTTTCAATAAATCTTTTTAATTTAAATACAATTTATATTACTGATATGAATCAAATGTTTTGTTCATGTAAAAATCTCACCTCAATAAATTTATCTCATATTAAAACTTATAATGTTAAAGATATGTCATATATGTTTGCAGGTTGTATTTCATTAATAAATTTAGATGTTTCAAGTTTTATAACTGATAATGTCATCAATATGTCATATATGTTTAATAATTGTCACTCTTTGACTAGTTTAGATTTAAATAATTTTAATACTAAAAATGTAATTGATTTTACTGGAATGTTTATGAGATGTCTTTCTTTAGAAAAATTAGAAATCTCCAATTTTATTACGAATAATGCACAAAAAATGACATCAATGTTTTTAATGTGTTCAAAGTTAGAAAAAATAGATTTATCTAAATTTAATACTACTAATGTTACAGATATGAATATAATGTTTCAAAATTGTTATTCTTTAAAATCATTAGATTTATCTAATTTTAATACAGAAAATGTTGAATTTTATCAATCTATGTTTTACAATTGTAAATCTTTGATATCACTAAATTTAATTAATTTTAAATATAAAAAAGGAGCAAATATGATTACAATGTTTGATGGCTTAAATGATAATATTAAATTTATTTGTAATGAACCAACTTTTTATAATTTATTTATTCAAAGAAACAAAAAAATATAATAAATTATAATAAATGAAAATTTTAATTACATAATTAGTTTGAAAAGGTATTTAATTTATTTATGTTTATTATCAAATTAAAAAAAAAATAATTATAATGATTATTTCTATAAAAATGTTTTTAACATCAATTTTGAAAAAATAATATAATTTAATATATTTTATTAATTAAAAATTTCTAAATTTAATTAAAAAAAAATAAACAGTTATTTCAATGTCTATTAATGATGAATTTAGTTTAAGAAAACAATTAATTCTAACATCAGGTTTAGCAGATGCATATCAATGTATAATAAAATAATTTAATATTTAATAATAGATACTTTGAAAAGATTATGTGAAACAGGTCTTCCTTTAAATAATTATTTTGATGCATGTGCAAATTATATTTTAGAATATGATTTAATAAGACAAGGAATAATTCCAAAAAATCAAAACTCAAATTCAAATTTATCATTTGATAATCAAAATAATAAAAATACAATTAATTCCAATAATAATATAAATAATAATAATAATAATCAAAATAATCAAAACTTAACTCACAAAAAGAAACAAAATATAAATAATAGAATTAATTTTGATGTTTTATTAAAATTAACATTACAAATATCTCCTTATGAAATTATTCTTCCATTATTAATAAAAGAAGGAGATAATATATCTTTTGAAATAAATGGTAAATGGTCAATAATTTATCCAAATACAGAAAACAAAAAAACAATTATATATGAACAAAATCAAATTATTAAATCAATTGATACTAATGAAAATAATAGAAATATTAATAAAAAAAATAAAGAAGGAATGTTAATTGGAAGAACTTATCCAAAAGATTCATTTCAAAATGTTGAAATTGAAGGTGAATATTTTAAAATTCAAAATGGTAATATTATTCAAGTAGATAAAGATTGTGTTTTATTTATAAAATTTAATTTAAATCCATTTATTAAATTAGGATATAATGGAGAAGCAATTTTATCAATATCAAATGCAGAACAAACTTCATTAAAAGAAGTTTTTACTAATTTTGGTTTTAATTTTCAAATTCCTGAAGAAGATAATGAAAAATTATATCCAATAAATATTATTAGATCTAACCCAAAAAAATTTGCAGAAATGTTTATTAAACATAGAATTAATGAAAGTGAAAATATTAAAAATTTATATGAAGAAATGATTAATATGAAACCTTTACCTTTAATAAAATATTCTTTTTCTTTGGAAAAAATTTCAAAAAATTTATGTGATGATTTATGTATGAATAATTCATTTAGTTCTTTTAATTCTCAAGGATTAAATTTAAAACAAAGAATTGTTTCTTTAAATAATAATAATGAAATAGATCCATCAATTAATGTTATGGAAAGTATTACAATTATTAAAGATAATTATGATATTTATAATGTAATTACAAATTTATTAATTGATGAATTGATTCCCACAAGAAAAAATAGAAAGATATTATTTAATAAAGATATGTTGTATTGTGGTTATTCTAATGGTAAACATAATAAATTTGAAAATTTATTTGTTTTTAATTTTTCTTCTGCAGATATTATATTTAATTCATTTTAAATAAAATATAAATATATTAAATTTTATTTATTTTTAGAGTAAAAAACAATAAATCAAAAGTGTATATATTAAATATAACATAAATTAGAAAGCAAATATAAATTCATAAAACTAAAAAATAAAAGAAACGTTTTTTTTAATTTAAAAAAAAACTGACATTAATTATTAAATATATATATATTTAAAATTTAATTTAAAAAACAATAAAAAAAAATGCCTATTGAAGACTTTAAAATTGGAAAAGTTTTAGGAAAAGGTGCATTCAGTTCAGTATTACTAGTAAAAAGAATACAAGACAACAAAACATATGCAATGAAAAGAGTAAAAATAGGACAATTATCATATAAAGACAAACAAAATGCATTAAATGAAATAAGAATTTTAGCATCATTATCTCACCCAAATATAATAGGATATAAAGAAGCATTTTTTGACGATATAACACAAACATTAAATATAGTAATGGAATTTGCAGATGATGGTGACATTCAATCAAAAATAAAAAATAACCAAAAAAAAAAATTATACTTCACAGAAGATACAATATGGAATTTATTAATTCAAATATTAGAAGGATTAAATTATTTACATGAGAATAAAATAATGCATAGAGATTTAAAAAGTGCAAATATATTTTTAAATAAAGAAGGAATAGTAAAAATAGGTGATTTAAATGTAAGTAAAGTAACTCAATTTGGTTTTGCTTCAACTCACACAGGAACACCATATTATGCTTCTCCTGAAGTTTGGAAAGATCATCCATATGATTATAAATGTGATATTTGGTCTGTTGGTGTTATTTTATATGAATTATGTACTTTAAAAGTTCCTTTTAGAGGAACTAATTTAAAAACTTTAGTTAAAAATATTAATAGTGGAAAATATGAACCTATACCTAGAAATTATTCAAAGGAATTAAGCTTAATTCTTAGTATGATGCTTGTTGTTAATCCTAATAAAAGAAAAAGTGCTAAAGAATTGTTAGAGTTAAATTTTGTTAAAGAAAAAAATGAAGGGATTTTATTACAAACTAAACAAGGACATGCTATGATGATGAAAACTATTAAAATGCCTTTTAATATGAGAGATATTAATAGAGCTTTACCTAAAAAAAGATATAATGATAATGAAAAAATGAAACAAAATGATGAATATGAAATTATGAAAGAAAGTATTAGAGAAGGAGGATTTGGGAATTTTAATTTTAAAGAATTGTTAAATGAAAATCATAATAATGAAAATAATAATAATAATATTAATAATATTGAAGGGAAAAAACCTATTATTGTAAAAAGAAAAAATGCAATTGAGGATTTATATGATAAAATATTTAATAGGAAAAATAATAATAATAATATGAATAATAATAATTTTGGGAATTATTATAATAATATGAATATTCAAAATTATAATAGAAATTTAAATATTGATTATAATAAGAAAAATAATAATATTGTTGATAACTATAAAATTGATGATATCAATAAGGAAAATATTAAAAATAAACAAATAAATAATATAATAGTTCCTGATAATAATAATAATAATCAAGATATAAATAGAAATGAAAAGAAATTAGAAAATATAAGAAAGGAAATAAAAAATGATTTTATAAATAAGGAAAATAAATTCGAAAATATAAGAAAGGAAATAAAAAATGATTTTATAAATAAGGAAAATAAATTTGAAAATATAAGAAAAGAATTTAAAAATGATTTAATGAATAATGAAAATAAAGTTGAAAATATTAGGAAAGAAAAAAAAAATGATTTAATAAATAAGGAAAATAAATTCGAAAATATAAGAAAAGAAATTAAAAATGATTTTATGAATAATGAATATAAAGTGGATAATATTAGGAAAGAGAATAAAGATAATTTTATGAATAATGAAAATAAAGTAGATAATATTAGGAAAGATAATAAAAATGATTTCATAGATAATGAATATAAAATAGATAAAAAAGATAATAAATTTGATTTTATTAGAAATCAATATAATCAAGATAATAATAAAATAGAAAATGATGATAAGATATTAGGACAAATTGATAATCAATTGAATAATTATAAAAAACAATTAGAAGATTTAAGAAATAAATTGTATAATAAAAATATAAATGAAGGATTTAATAATCAAAACAATTATAATTATTATTTGAATAATAATAATAATAATCAATATAATAAACATAATTTTAATTATAATTATAATTTTCAAAATGAGGTTGATGTTGAAAGAAAGAGACAATTATTCAATAAAATTAATCAAATAAAAATGAATTACAATAGAAATCATAATAATTCAAATAAAAAATATGAACAATTATTTGAAAGAAATCCAAAAGAAAATAATAATAAATTTATTATTCATAGATATTATAGAAATGATAATAACAATTTTAAAAATAAAAATTATGAAATTTTAGATAATAATGATTACAGAAATTATGAAAATAAATATAATTATGAAAATAATAATAGATTAAATCAATTAAAAAAAGATTTAAATAATAATATCCCTATTTATAATAAATTGAATTATTACAATAATAATAATAATAATATATTATCAAATCAAGATAGAATTTATCAAAGACCAATAAGTGCAAATATTAATTATTATCATTTAAATAGAGGAGATATTGCTTTAAATCATTATAAGGAAAAATACAACATAAATCATAGAAATTCAAATGAAAATAATCAAAGAAATAGAAGTCCTTTATTTGGAAGACAAAATTATTACAATAATGAAAGAAAAATTGAATATGAAAAATTTGATTTTAATGATTATCTAAGACATAATAATAGAGTAAACAATATAAATATTAATAATAATTATTATATTAATAATAATCAAAATAATAGAAGAAGTCCTTTTAAATATCAAAATTATGATATAAAAAAGCCTTATGATTTTAATAATAATTTCTTTTCATAATAATAATTATTAAACTATTTATTTATAAATTTTATAAAGTTATAATATTCAATTATATCTTTTTTAATTTTTCTATTATATAATATATAATATTTAAAAGATATGGCATTCATTACAAATTTTATTAGTATCCCTATTATCAACTAATAAAGTATTAGTTTTTAATTTATTTTTCAAACTTTTAGCATCATCAATTAATTTATTCATAATTCTTTGTCTATGACCTAATAATTCAATTCCAATTTCATGTTCTAAAATATCATAAGTCAAAGGTTGTTTTGATTCCATTTGCATTAAAAGTAAATCAATACTATGATAACCAGCAGAAATAAAATTTAAAAGATATTCAGATAACTTAATATTATTTAACCAATTATTTAATTTTTTAATATGAACATCAGAATCAGTTTGATTTAAATCATCACAAACATGATAAATTGCTTTTGGAAGAGGAAAATTAAAATTTTTTGCTAAATCTTGTATTCTAATTAATATTTTTGCCCTATCACCAGGTAAATTAATTCCAGCTTGTTTTAAATTTTCATCAGTAATTCCAATTTTATTATTTTTTGTTTGTTCAATTATTAATTGAATATCATCAAAACCATTTGAATTTAAATTATTATAATATTTTTCCATTCCAATTTTTTGTAAAAATCTAAATAAAGAATTTTGAACAGTTGAAACTGAATTAATATTTGTAACTATTGAAGAAGTAGATAATGATTGATTTGGTAATGGACTTTTTGATACTGTTGGTACATTTATTCCAAAATTTGCTGTTGGCGCAGATGATTTATTTGGTTGATTAAAATTAAAACTTTGAGAATTTTCAATTTTTGAAATTTTATTTTGATTATTTTTATTATTTGAATTTTTTGGTATTTCTTTATGTGACATTGCAAAATTAAAATCTATTTCAGATGCTTTAATTGATCTATTTGATAATAAATCATTATTTTTATTTTTATCATATGAATCATTATCAATTTTAAAATAATCTTCTTCATCATTATCTAAAGGATTATAATTTTCATTATATTCTTCATCTTCATCATTATTTACAATTTCAAATTGTTCTTCTTCTTTATTTTTATTATCATTTTTATCTTTTTCATCTTCATCTGATGTAGATGGTCTTCTATAAAAAACACTCATTTTATTATCAAAAGAATTATTTGATTGTTTAACATTATTTGATATTTCTACTTTATCATTACTTACTTTTTTTGGTATATCTATACTTACACCGAAGAAATCATCATCAAAAATATTTTTTATTTTTGATTCATTATCTTCATTAAATTGAGTATTTATTTTAGTATCCATATTTCCTAAAGTATTATTTATTTTTTTTTGTTTTGCTAAACTTAAATTCATATTTCCAATATTTACACAATCATCATCTTCATAAAAATATTTTTTATTTGTTTTCTTATTATCTTTTTTTTTTTCTAAAGATGAATGAATATTAATTTTATCCATTGAATCAATTACAATTTGTTTTATTTCTTTACTATTTTTATTAATTAATTCTCTACTTCCAAAACTATTAATAAAAACTGGACTTGTTATTCTTTCTGTGACTTCTTCTGCGATTTCTCCTTTATTATTTTTAATAGTAAAATCAATATTATTATTATTTAATATTTTAATAATATTATTATTTTCTAACATATGAGCTAAATGAAGTGCAGTATTACCGTCATTATTTTTTTTATTTATATCAATTCCTTTTTGAATTAAAGGAATTATCATATTCTCTCTTTGATAAAGAGTTGATAGTAATAAATATGAATTTCCATTATTATCTTCATATTTTAAATCTAATATTGGTGAAGTGAGTAATAAATTGAAATTATCTAATTTATTTCTTTTTATTGCATATGATAAAAATGTTTCTCCTTTTAAATCTTTTTGATTTATCAAAGTTTTTTTATTAATTAATATTTTATAGAGTGATATAGTGTCTAAATCACTACTTATTATTAAGGATGAATGTGAGGAACTATGAGTTAATGTTTGAGATTGTTCTGGAATGTATTTATTATTTCTAGTAATGTTCATTTTTTTTTATGAAATATAATTATTATATAATATATATTTTAAAAGAAATTGAATTAATTTTTAATTTTTTTTCAAAAAATAATAAATTGGTTTTTTATTATTATATTTTATTAATTTTTCCTGATTTATTGTTATTACTATTTTAAAGGAATGAAATATAATTTATTGTTTTTGAGATTTATATTTTATAATATATTTATTAAAGAAATTAGAAACATGTTAGTTAAATTATTATAATATACTAATATTATCAATAAGAAATGTTATAATAATTTGCCCTTGAATGAAATATTTATTATCTAGTATTATATTTTATTTTTGATAAAATCAATTAAATTATATTTTTTATTCATTGATTTTTAATACACTTTTTTTATTTCAATTTTTCATAAAAAATTAAATATAAATGAAATGATATAATTTTTATTTTTTATGTTTGTTTTATTTATTTGAAAAATTAATAATTTACAATTTTTTTAATTTATTAATACTAGTTAAAATAAGAATTTTTAATTTAATTAATTTAAAAATATATACACAAATATATATTATTCTATTTTTTTATTAATAAAATATATTGATATAGTTATTTAATCATGTAATTCTTTCATTTATTATAGTTATTATTAATATTAATTTGGTTTGTTTCAGATAATTGTTTATATTTAATTACCTTGGCAGTTAGTAATTTATTTTTATTTGATAAATCATCAATTAAACATTTACTATTAGTTAATAATTCCTGAAAATATTTTATTTTTTGATTTAAATGTAACATTTTATCTTCATATGCTTTTATTTTTCCTTTATAAATATTAGTAACTTCTTCTATTTGATTCATTTTATTTATTAAATCATTATTAATATATTCTCTATCCCGAGAAGATAATTCATAATTAGATTTTAACATTGAAGTAGTCATTGGTTGAATATAAGAATTATTATTTTGACTACTTATTGAATTTTTTAAATATAAATCAGATATTTCTTTATTATTAAATTGTAGAATAGAATTTTCAAAATTTTGTGTAGGTTCAGTTTTATTAGTTATTTGACTACCATATTTATCTTTTAACTCATTTAAATATTTTTCTGATTTTTCTAAAATTTCATTAATTTTCATTCTAGAAATTTTTATTTGATCAATACTTGAATTAATTAAATTAACCATTTCAACATCATTATTATTATTTTCAATTATTTTAATATCATTAATAAAATTATTTATATTTTCATATTCTTCATATATTTTCTCATTTAAATTTTTAAATATTAAAATGCATTCATTTGAATTATAAAATGATCTATTTGATTCAATACAATTTTCTTTATTTGATGTTTCAAAAAAATTAGATTTACTAGGATTAAAAGTCATTGGTTCTTCAATTTCATTTTGATGATTATTATTTTGTTCAATTTCTTTTTCTACTTGAATAGTTTCTTTTAATCTTGTTGAATCTATTACTTCAATTATATTAAATTTTTTTGAATGTTCTGGAATTTTTTGTTCGTTTTCATTTTCCATTTGTTTTCTTTCTAATTGCTTTGTTTTATTTATTAAATTCATTACACTTGAATTAAATTCTTTTGAAAATGAATTTTGACTTTGATTAAATTCAAAATTATTCATTTATTTTATTTTTTTTATTTTTAAATTTAATTTATATAAATTAGAAAAATAAATATTTTAACAAATCTAATTTCAATTAAATTATATATTAAGCTTTTACAAATTTAAACATTTTTTTCCTTTTATTTTTCAAAGCTTCTTTTCTTTCTTTTTCTTCTAATTTTTGTGCTTGTTCTCTAGTCATTGGTTTATTTCTTTGTTCATTTTTTTCTTCTTCTTTTTTATTTCTCATTGCTTCTTGATTTTTTTCTGCTAATTCTTTTGATCTTTGAGCATCAAATTCTTTTCTTCTTTGTTCAGCTTCTTTCTTATAATTTCCTCCTTTAATAACAGAAACTGAAATACTATCAATTAACATATGAGCAAATATAGTAAAATTTTTATAAATTTCGTCATCTTTAATATTTGATCCTTCATAAGAAAGAACAATAGCATAATTATCTTTTGAATTTCTTCTATCTGTAAAAAATATTGTATCAATATAATTTTCAATTTTCTTATATTCTGATAATAATTCAGGTTGTTTAAAAATATTTATAATAAATTCTGTATTTTCTGTAAACATTACTAAATTTTCATTTAGAAAAGATGGTGAAATTGCTTCTGTAAAATTATCAATTTCAGAATAATTTTTTTTCATTGTTTTCGCATTTTTTTTTTTGCAAATACAAAATACAACTGGAATGTCATTTTGAGGTACAATTACAGCTTCATACATTATTTTATCTTTTTCAGGAAATAAAAACATTCCAGATAACATTGATAATAAATCTTGTCTTCTTTTTAAAACAATATCAACTAACATCCAATTAACATAAATTCTACCACTTGCAAAAAATTTATATTCATTATATGAATCATATATTAATGCATCTGATTTTTTTGGATTAAATTCTCTTTCTGCTCCAATATGAGCATAATTCTCAATAAAAAAATCTTTACTTTTATTATACCATTTTATTGCTATTCCCTTATTTTTTGATTTTCCATAAATTGTATTTAATATAAAAATAATTAAAAATGAACCCATTGCAACTTCATATATATATTTATATAATAATAGGTGAATTAAATCATTTTTATCATAGTCTTCATTGTCATCATCATATTGTGGTTCAGAATTATTTGTATCTCTTATTGGAATTGGTTCTTGTTGTTGATATTGATTTTTTATATTTTTATCTCTCATATTTTGAGTATGAAGTAAATTTGGGTCGTCAAATTCATCTGAATCTTCTTGAAATCTTGGATTTCTTATTGGATTTTTCTTTTTTTTTATATCTTTTTTATTATCATCTATTTCATCTTCAATTTTCAAATCTTCATCTTCTATTAAATAAACATTTTGAAATAATGATAAAAATAATATTGATATTAAAAGGAATTTTATTGAATATGATTTCATCTTTTTTTAAAGAAAAATAAAAATAATAAAAAATTATTTTTATATATTAAATTCAATTTAATAATAATAAAAATAAAGTTAAAAATATTATATATTATAAATCAATGAAAAATTTTATAAATGTCAAAGGAATATGAAACCATAAAATCAGATAATAATATAAATTTAGATGTACATAGTGAAGATAGTTTTTTAAATAGAAAAAATAAAGAATTAATACTTGATAAACATAGAAAAATAAAAAAAAGAGCAAAGAAATTAGTAATAAGTGCATTCATATCAGATTTTTTTATAATATTAATGACAATAATATCAAAAATAATTCACGTAATTTTTACAGTATTAATAATAAGAGTGGTATCTAAAAAAGCATATGGTGTAGTAAGTGTTTATCTTAATTTTATTCATGATATTGTAATTTCTTTCCCAACTCAAGTTATTAGAATGTCTGCATCTTGTTATTCACATGATCAAAGTCCAGTTATTGAAAAAAAAAATTTTATACACTCATCAAAATTATCTTGGTTAGTTAATTTATTTATTTTTCCACTTTCTATTTTGTTATATTATGCATTTACTATTATGGAACCTTCATTAATTCATTATAAATATCATATTATTACTTATATTTTTAGTGGTATACTTGAAAATTGTGTTGAACCAATAATGATTTATTTAAATGTTAAAGCAATTAATAGTGTTAAAATTTTTATACTTTTTTTTAGTGATATTTTAAATTTATTTACTTGTTATATTTTAAGTGCTAAATTTAATTTTGATTTAGGTGCATTTACTTTTGCAAGATTAATTACTAGTATTCTATATTTCAATTTACTTTTATATTTAGCTTTTTCATATAATATTGATATTTGGTTAATTATTCCTAATCCTCAATTTTTAAAAGAAAGAATTCAATTTTTTTTTAATGTAATTAGACATGAAGATTCTGAATTAATTTCATTAATTAAATTACAAACTAAAGCTTGGTGGATTGATTTAATATTAAAATCTATTGAAAGAATTATTTTAAGTTTTTTTGTAACTTATTCAGATGATATTAAAGCAGAATATCTTTTTGTAAAAGGAAATTTTGAATTTTTTATTGACAGATTTATTTCACCAACAGGAGATAATTTTTTTATATTATTAAATAAAATAAAAAATTTTAAAAATATAACAACATTAAGAAGTGGAAATGAAATAACAGATAAAGGTGATTTTTCCTTTAATGATAATCAATATATTATAAAATATTTATTAAAAAGAAATTCAATAGTAAAAAAAGAATCATATCCTTATAAATTATTAAAAATTCATATTAAATTTTATTTAATTATTGCATTAATAATATATTGTATTTTTTCAATATTAGGAAATGATTTTTTACTTTGGTTATTTACTGATAAATGGGCAAATGAAACAACATTTTCATTAATGAAATTATTTGTAGTATTAGTTTCTGTTAAATTAATTGAAACAATATTTATATCTTATTCTAAAGCAATTTATTGTAAATTTAATAGAACATTGATTAAAGGTTTTGGGAGAGCAAATAATTTTTTATTAATTGCATTATCATTTTCATTAACTCAAATAAGTATTAAAGGTTTAGTTATATCTCCAATAATTGTTGGAATTTGTAATATTTTATTAAATTGGTATTTTACTGTAAGAAATGAATTTTGGGATAATGAAAATAAATATATTCAAAGATTAATTTTTAAAGAAATGATTTATTTTGCAAAAGATTCTTTAATGCAAAACATTTCTTTTTTCTTTACTATTATAAATGGTATTTGTGCTTATGCTTTAAATGAATTATTGATTTTTAATTATTTTAATGGATTACAAAATATGGTTGTTTTTTTTGTTGATATTTTAATAGCAACTACTGCATTAATAATAATTTATTTAGAAAAAGAACAGCTTATGGGAATTTTAAAATTAAAAATTCCTAATTAAATATTATTTATATAAAGTTATATAATTAAATTATATATTTTTTAAAATAATATTATTTTATTTTAGATAAAAATTCTTCTTTATTTTTTTTTATTTCATCAACTCTTTTTATTCCATTATCTAATTGATTTTTTAATGATTGAATTAATGTATCTTTTTCATATAACTTTCTTGACATTGAATTTACAATTTGTCTTTCATCAAAATTTAATGAATGTTTATTAATTGATTCCATTAATTGAGTTTTTAATTCTAAAATTGTTTTGTCTTTTTCTTTTAATTCATTCATTGTATTAGTTAAACATTCTCTTAATTTAATTTCCGTTGTTCCCATTTGTGAATTTTGGTTAATTTGATTTTTACTTAAAGTTTGAATTAATGATTCTAATTCTTCAATTTTATTTTCTAATTCATCATTTTTTTTTTCTGAGTCTTTTTTTTCTTTCTTATTTGCCTTTAATTGAGCTTGTAATTCATTAACTTGAATATTTAATTTAAAATTATCTGATAATAATTTTTGATTTTCATTCATAAATTCATTTATTTGTTTTACTAAATATTTTGCTGCTTCTTCTTTTTGATTTTTATTAAAAAATTCAGGTATTTGAGATAATGAATCATTTAATCTTTTATTATAATTATTTAATATATTATTAAAATTATCAATTTGAATATTTATTTGAGTTTCAAATAAATTAAAATCAATTGTTGAATATTGTTTCAATTGATTTTTTAATTTTTTATTTTCTTGAATATATTGTTTATTTAAATTATCAAATTCATTTGGAAAATTATTTTGATTTACTTGAGTAGATAAAAAAGTTTTATTAATAGAATTACAAGCATCTTTATAATAATTAACTTGATTTTCCAAAACTGAAATTATATTATCTTTTTCTTGAATTACTTTAATTGTAATATCATCTTTTTCTTTTTGTGATTGATTTTTTTCAAAATTAAACATATCAATTTGTTTTTTAAGATCTGATGCATATATATTTAAAGAATTATATTTTGCATTTAATTTTGAATATTCATCTTTTAATTGATCAAATAAATCTGACATTTTTTTTAATTCAATATTTTTTTCTTCTAATTCTCTTCTTAAATTATCTATGTTTAATGAATTTATTTGATTTTGATAATCTTGACTTCCATTTTTAAAAGTCATATTATCATTACTTTTAAACAAATTTGTTTTTTGTTCTTCTTGATTTAAAAGATCAAAATTTTGATTAATTTGTTGAAAAGGTGAATTATTTTCATTATTTAAATTATCAAAATTTTCTGAATCATTTTCATTATTAAAATTAGAGGTTTCAAAATTTAAAAATCGGTTATTTTTTAAATTTTCATTATTATTATTTTGATTTGAATTAGTAAATAAAGTTCTTTTTTGTAAATGATTTATTTTTGGAGGAGAAATACTTTTTTCATTAACTAAACTTATTTTTCCATCATTAAAAAGATTTTGATTCATTTTAAATTTATAATTTTTATTTAATATATTTTTTTTAAAAATACTAAAAATAAAATAAAAATATTTATAATAAAAAAATATATTCACTAATACTTTTGATTTTATTTTTAATTAATTTTTTCATCAAATGGGAACATGTTGTGTACGAGAAAATAATATAATAAAAAGTTCAATACGTTCAAAAGACCAATTAAAAAAAGATAAACTTCGTTCTGCAAGAAGTTCAATATATCAAATAAATAAAGAAAACATTTTTGATGTATATGACTTCTGTGGAAAAATATCAAGTGGATATTATGGAAAAGTTGAAAAAGCATGTTTTAAAGGAGATCCCTCAAAATTTTATGCAGTAAAAACAATAGCAAAGGCAAATTTATCTCAAAAAAATTTAAATAATTTAATATGCGAAATTCAAGTATTAGCAAAATTAGATCATCCAAACATAGTAAAATATTATGAAACATATGATGATGATAAAAATTTTAGTTTAGTAATGGAATTATGTGAAGGAGGAGAATTATTTGAAAGAATAGTAAAAAGAAAGCGTTTAAATGAAAAAGACGCAGCTGAAATTTTATTTAAATTAACACATGCAATAAGTCATTGTCATTCTCGAAATATAGTTCATAGAGATTTAAAAGCAGAAAATGTATTATTTGAAACTAAATCAGAAAATAAAAATGATGTTAAAATAATTGATTTTGGTTTAGCTAGAAAGAAAGGTTCTCATAATATGCATTCTATAGTAGGAACTCCTTGTTATGTTGCTCCTGAAGTATTGGATGGTACTTATGATAAAAAATGTGATATGTGGGCACTTGGAATTTTAACTTATGTTATGTTATATGGAAAATATCCATTCGATGATGAAAATAAAAGAGTTTTATTTGATAAAATCAAAAATCAAGAACCAAAATATAATACTTCTCTTATTTCAAGTGAAGCTTTAAATGTTATTCAAAGTTTATTAACTAAAGATCCTACTAAAAGACCTGATGCTAATAATTTATTAGATCATCCTTGGTTTGCTAAAACTATTAAAGATGAATTTAAAGATAATATTAAAGATTTAAAATTAATTCCTACTTTAAAAAGTTTTAAACCACCTAATGCATTTTTAAAAAAAATATTAACTTTTGTTGTTAAAGATGTACAAGGAACTGATATTGAAGATATTAAAAAAAAATTTTATATTTTAGATGAGAAAAAAAATGGAGTTGTTGAAATATCAAAATATCAAAGTCATATTGATCCATCATCATTAACAAATTTTATGAAAAAACAAGAAGAAAGTAATAATGAAAGTAATGAATTATTTGCAGATTGTTTATTAAATAAATTTGTTAAAACTGATGTACCAACTAATACTGATAGTGTATTAGATTCTAAAATGGATTATACGAGTTATTTAGCAGCAAATTTAAAAGAAAAAAAATTAATTACTGAAGAAACTATTAGACAATTATTTTATAGATTTGATGTTGAAAAACAAGGTTATTTGAATGTAAGTGGTTTTCATAAAGCTTTGAGAAGAACTGGAAAACAAATTAGTGAAAATGAAACTGAGAAAATGTTATCTGAAGCTGGATTTAAAAATCCTGATCATATTGAATATGATGAATTTTTTAAAATTGTTGGAGCTTTTTTATGTTAAATTTTTCGTATTTTATTGTTTATTCTTTCATGTTGTTTTGTTTGAATATATTAATATAATTGTTCAAATAATTTTAATGTTATATAAATTACTTTAATGCATTTATTATAGATTTAATTTTTTATATAATTATTTTTTTCTTTTGAAATATAGTTTGAAATAATATTTATTTTTTTTATTAAATTTTTAATGAATGGTTCAAATAAAAAAGAAATAATAGTTGTTGATGATTTTTATTTGAATGCAAATAACCAAAATATTGATGATTGTAATATACAAAAAAATACAAATGAAGCTTTTTCTAATTTAAGTGTAAAAATAGACTCACCTGAATTTAATTGTTTTTGTGAATGTACATTTAATAATAATGAAATTATTGGTAAAGTAAATATAAGAATTGCTGATTTTATCTTTTATATTTTTACTGATGCACAAAATAAAACAAAAGTTGCTTTTAATATAGATTTTTTTTGTTTTTCACTTTTAAATATCAAACGATTTGAATCTTCTAATAAAAATAATAAAATAGAAATAGATACTAAAGATTATAGATATTTCAATTTTAAATTTTTCAATAAAAAAGATTTTGAAAATATATATGATATCTTATCAATTTATAGTTATCCATTATTAACAAAAGATTTTAAAAATTATGCATTTTGGTACAAAACAAAATTTAAAGAAGGAAAAATAAATGGATGGAATATATATAATTTAGAAGAAGAATTTACAGAACAAGGATTAAATTTAAAAGACAATAAAAAATTTATTTTATTTCAAAATAATTATAAAATATGTGAATCATACCCAAAACAATTTATAATTCCATCATATTTAAATGAAGACGACATAATGAAATGTGGTAAATATAGAACAAAAAAGCGTCTTCCAGTATTAACATATTTCTATAAAAAAAACGGATGTAGTATATGGAGAAGTAGTCAACCAAAACCAAAATTTGGTTTAAAAATATCAGATAAAGATGTAGAATTATTAAAAAAAATAGCAGGAATAAAAAATTTAATAATATTTGATGCAAGACCAAAATTAAATGCCATTGCAAATTCATTAAAAGGAGCAGGATTTGAAAATGTAAATAATTACCCAGATATTTCAATGGAAATAGAATTTTGTGGTATGTCAAATATACATGATGTAAGAAATTCTTTAAAACAATTTTATTTAAATGTTATTTATAATAGAGAAATAAAAACAATTGATAATTCTCTTTGGTATGATTCAATTATAATAATGATAAAATCAGCTGAAAAAATTTATAAATGTATTAAAAATGATTCAATTGTTTTAATTCATTGTAGTGATGGTTGGGATAGAACTTCACAATTATGTGCTTTAAGTCAAATTTTTCTTGATAAAAGATATAGAACTATAAATGGTTTTATTAAATTAATTGAAAAAGATTGGTTAAGTTTTGGACATTTATTTTGTTATAGATATGGTTATTATAATCAAAATAATGCTGAACAAAAATTTTCTAAAGAAGAACAAAGAAGTCCTATTTTTATTCAATGGTTAGATGCAGTTTATCAAATTGTTAATCAAAATACTGAAAAATTTGAATTTAATATTAAATTATTAATTTTTTTAGCTGAAGAAGTTAATAATGGAAAATATGGAACTTTTTTATATAATAATGAAAAAGATAGAGAAATCAATTTTGCTAAAGAAAAAACTGTTTCTATTTGGTCTGAAATTAAAAAAAATGAATATATTTATATTAATCCTATTTATAAAGATGATAATAATCCTATTGCAATTAATTATAAAAGAATTAATATTTGGTCTGATTTTTTTTATAGATTTGAAAAAAATAAACAAGATCATATATATTTGAATAATCAAAAAATTAAAGAAATTGAACAAAAAAATTTAAAATTACAAAATAAGGTAGATTATACAGAAAAGCAATTAAATTATAAATCAAATTTGATTAATGAACTTAAATCAAAAAACAAATTAAATGAAAAAATAATTCAAGAATTTGCTACTTTTATTAATAATTCTAATATAGATACTTCAAATTTATCAAAAGAAGCACAAAAAGTATTAAAAGAAAATTTAAAATTTGATAATTCATTTGAAATAGTTAATAAAGATGAAAATTCAAATATAACAATAGATACTTTATCAAAAAAAGGATTTATAACAAAGAATATTGATTTAGATCCATTAAGTGAAAATAAAAAAAAATAACATAACTCTCTTTTGTTATCTTAATATAATATTCCTTGTATATATTTAATACTTTTAATTATTTAAATTTAAAATAAAATTTATTTATTTATTTTTTATTAAATGTTTTCTAAGGATTTTGGAAAAATATCAAGGAATAGATATACATA
The DNA here is from genome assembly GCA_023807205.1 of Isotricha prostoma. NCBI lineage: Eukaryota > Ciliophora > Litostomatea > Vestibuliferida > Isotrichidae > Isotricha > Isotricha prostoma. The sequence goes on along the minus strand of JAJMZS010000527.1, from coordinate 8,095 downwards.
TTCAATAGATATAAATGATCAAAATAAAATTAAATATATGTCAAGCAATAATATTAGAAATGAATTTTTAGGAAATTTAAATAATAAATTTTTATTTAATACAGAAAATAATTCAAGAACAAATATAAATAAAAGTATAAATAGTGCAAGAGTACCTTTATCAAATATTCATAGTCCAATAAGTATTTATAAACCTGATTTTCAAAATATTCAAATTAATTTTGAAAATGGTAATAATGGAAATTCTTATTATAATAAAAATATTAATGATTTAAAAAATATTACTCCTCAATATAATAGTCATGTTTCATCAATAACTAATTCATTTCAAAGTCAATCTTATTCTAATTATAATTCAAATAATTCTTTATATGATAAAAATTTTGATAATAGAAATAAAAATCAAAATACATTTTCTTGTTTATCTGATTTAACAAAAGAAAAATTAAAACAAATTGAATTATCAAGAAAAATTAATGATTATAACTTAATAGAAAATGATTTATCTTATAAAAGAAATAATAAATATTTAAATACATTTAAGTCTAAACCATATAATACAAATTATAAAGTATTTTATAATGATAAAAGTTTTGAAAAAGAAAATAATGAAGAAGTGATTAATAATGAAAAAAAAGAAAAAGGAATATTAAATAAAAAAATAAAAGGAAAAATTAAAAGAAGTACAATACCAAAAAAACAAAATAATAATTATTTTAATGAACCTTTAAATACTTCAAGAACAATTCCAAATAGAGAAAATGATGAATTAGAAAAGGAAAAAAATAAATATAAAAAAGAAGAAAAAAATCTGAATGATTATAAAAATGATAATCAACAATTTAAAAATGAAAACCAATTTAATAAACAATCATTAACAATGGAAAAATCAATTAATGAACATTTATCTGAATATTCCCAAAGAAAAATTTTGAATAAAACTTTAGAAAGTGAATTTAATAAATTTTTAAAAGATGAAAATAAAAAATTAAAAGAAATAAATTATGCATATAAACAATTAATAGATACATTCTTTTATTTTATAAATAATTTATCACACAAATTCTCATATTATAAACAATTATTTGAACTTAAATATTATTTAAATCATTTAGATGATTTATCCAAAAATTTAATAGGATTAGAACATTGTATTTTAACTCATTCAACAAATTTAAATGAAAAAAATATAGAAAAAATAAATAATATAAATGAAAAAGAAATAATAAAAAATTACAAATTATCAATACCACTTAAATTAATAAATGAAATATCATTTCAAATTCCAGATCCAATTGAATATCAAAAAAAAATAAATGAATTACAGACTTTTGTAAATAAATTAAATCAACCACTTTTTTCATTTAAAACAAATAAAAATATATTTAAAGATAAAATAAAAGAAGAAATAAAAGAAGAAGAAAAAGAAGATAATTTTGAAAAATCAGAAAATAAAGAAGATAATTTCAATGAATCAACAAATACTATAAATTCAATAAATAATATATCAAATTTAAATGATAAAAAAGATCATGATTGTTTCGCATGTACATTAGGTTGTTCAGTATCAAAAAGAGGATATTCTACAATGGCATATAATCCTTATATGCAAAAATCATATTCAAGTAGAAGTAAATCTCCTTCTTATAGAAAGGAAAATTTAAATATTTTTCAAAAAAATAATAAGAAAAGTCCTTTTATAAATATAGATTCAAACAATTAATATTTAATTTATTATATTAATTTTGTTTTAATTAATATAATAATTATAATAATATTTTAATTAATTTAAAAAATCCTTATTTTTCAAATTTAAAAAAAATTATTAAATTTTAAATAATTAATTAACAATATCCATATTGAAAATTTTTTTCCATTATTTCATAATGAAAAAAAAAAAAAAAAATTTAACAACAATCTTTTTTCCTATTAGAATGTAATTTCTGCATATTTTCCAACTGAATAATTTTTTTTTTTAACTTTTCATCCAATTTCCCTTTATTTTTTTTATATAAAGTTTTATAAAAAGAAACAAAAGTTTCTTGAATATTAATATTTTTCAAAGCAGAACACTCTCCAAATCCTTGAAAATGTCTTAATCTAGAATAAGTAATAGCATGTTCCTTAGTAATTTTTCTTTTATTTTCATCACTAACTAAATCAGCTTTATTACCAACTAAATAAATAACAATATCTTCATCAGCAGCTTTTTTAATAACATCTAACCAAAAATCAATATTTTCAAAAGAATTTTGATTAGTAACATCATAAACAAGATAAGCACCATCAGCTCCTCTAATATGATTAGTTGTTATTGCTCTGTATCTTTCAGCACCAGCTATTTTTTAAAATAATAAATTATATACTTATATTATACATGTATCCCATATTTGAATACTTAATTTTCTATTTGGATCTTCTGGATCTACTTCGTCTACATCTATATATGTAAATTCTACTCCTACTGTTGCTTCTAATTCTTGGAAATCTTCTCCCATTATTCTACGAATTATATTCGATTTTCCTACTCCTACATCTCCTAATATCACCATTTTGAATATATATTTGTTTTCTTTTACTTTTTCTAAAAATTCCATTTTTATTTTTTTTTTATTTTTTTTTTTAATTTGTGATTTATTTTAAATATTTATATTTATATTTATTTATATTTATAGGAAATATTATGTTAATTAAAGAAGTTTCTTTATATAATTTTGTTTTTGATGTTTACATTAGTGACTATGAAAAGAATACTTGATTATTACCATAACCCATATTGATATTATATGGATAAGGACTATTTCGATTATCATCATATTGATTATTTGAATTTAAATAAGGATTATAAATCATTTGTTCATCATTTATATTAATATTATTAATATTATTATTATAATAATTTCCATAATTATTAGTAAAAGGAATATTTGTATTAATATTCATAGTATTATTCATATTAACATTATTTGCAAACATTGTATATTGATAAGTCTCATTATTATCAGCTCCTTTACCAATACCAAATAATATATTTTTCCTATCAAATAATTCTTCTTTTGAAATTAGATTCATAAATCCTAATTTAAAAAAAACTTCAGCAGTAACAATTGAATCACTTCCAGCTTGATGAATTTCACCAATTCTTTCAACTCCTAATTGTTGTGCTAATTTATTTAAACCACCTTTTAAATTTTCATCAACAGTGACTAAGATTTTAATATCATAATAATTAGGAAAATAAGTTTCTAAGGTATTAATAAAATTATCAACAGTCTCAGGTAAATCATAATTTAAACATAATCTTAATAAATAACCAAAATCAGATAAACCATTAAAACTAATCCAAGTAATTTCATCATTTAAAACTAAACCACTTGTAAGAAAATATTCAGCAAAAATTAAATGAGGAATACCTTTTTTTTTCAATAAATTAAAATCAATTCCACTATTTGATAACATTGAAATTGAATCATTTGAATGAAGATCTTTTTCTACATTAAATTTTAAATTAAATTGCCATGTACTTCCTTCAGGAGCAGTTTCGCCTTTTGAGTTACATAATGTAATTCCTAATTGAATTAATTTTAATTTGTCAATATTTATTTTTATATATTTATAATAAAAATCATCTGAATAAACTTGAAGAGGATATACTATTCCTGGAAATTCTGTGTCCATTCCAATAAAAGGATAATTTTTTAAGTATTCTCCTAAACGTTTTATTTCATATATGAAATTATCTTCGTAAACTTCTATTATTGTTTGTTTTGATTTAACTTTCATTTTTTTTTTTTTCTAATAAAATTTCATGATTTAGATTCATTTAATACAACAATATTATAATTAATTATTATTATTTATTTATTATTAATTTAAATTACTGATTATTTTACTTTTTTATTTTGTTATTTTATAAATATTAAACTTATCTAATCTCAAAATATTATTTTTATTAATATATTATATATTATTTATTAATATATAGAAATAAATTATCAAAAAATAAATATACATTAATTTAATAATTCAAGCAAATCTTTACTAATACCCATAATATTAATATTAGAATTTTTTTTTTTAACATCAACTTGTTCAAAAATATCATCATTTTTTAATAAAGTTTTTTTAACATCAGAATCTTCTTTATTTTCTCTTTCATTAACTTTATCAATACTAGATTTATGTTGTGACTTACTTACAATATCAAATTTACACATAGGACAAATTGAATGTTTAGAAATCCATTCACTAATACATTCTTTATGATATAAATGACCACATCTTAATAAATATGTAGGCTTACCTATTTCAATATCTTTTAAACAATATAAACAATTTGGTTTTTCAATTTTATCATTTTCTAATTTTTTACAATGAAATTCTTCTAAATCAAATTTTTTAATTTGTCTTATTTGTTTTATTGTTAATGGAGGAGAAGTTTCATTTGGAAATGATTTTTTTTGTATTTGAACATAAACAATTCTAGTCATTGGATTAAAAAAATTTGAAAAAAAATTTGATGAATAATTATCAATAAAAAAATCTTCAGTTGGAGTAGATATAATTTGATCATCTAATATATCAGAAAAGTCTAAATGTGATCTTTGAATACTATTTGCAAATGGACTTTTACTAAAAGGTCTTATCATTGATAAAATATGTTTTCTTATTTTATTATCATTACTTTCATTTTCTTCGTTTTCTTCTGATTTTTCAGTACAAAAATTAAAATTACATTTTGGACATGATACATTTGTACATGAAATATGTACTAATTTTTTAAAGTTATTCTTGCATTTTTCACAATAAAAAGATTTTAATACAAATCTTTTTTCAGAATCATCTAACATTTAAAATATTAATTAAATAGTTAAATTTAAATAAAATATTAACGGATAATTCTAGAATAAATAATTACTTATTATTTCGAAATTTTTTTATTGTTTGTTACATGCATAAAAATTTAAATATATTATTATTTAAGATTTAAAATTAAATATTTTTTTTAATAATATATTAACTTAAATAATTTATTCAATTTTTTGTTTTAAATCAAATTCATTTTCTAAATTACCAATTAAACCATTTTCTAATTTAAATGATGAATAAATTTTTCTTAATCTATCATAATTATTAGTTTGAAAGAAATCTAATTTTAAAATATCATTAATTAAAAAAGAAAGAAGAGCTTCACCATTTAAACTAAGAATTTTATTTTCAAAATGTTTTAATAAACATAATCCAATTTTAATAATAGCCTTCCATCCATGAAGAACAAATAAATCAAAAATCCAAATTAATACTTTTGGTTCTTTTTGATCAGTAACATAATGAAAAGCACTCATAAATAAAGTAATAAACCAAGGAGAAATATAAAAAGTAACAGAAACTTGTTGATTTTTTAAATGAATATTAATTTCTGGTAAATAAATATTAATTAATCTATCAAAAACATAAAAATATTTATTTAATCTTTTTAATTCATCTACAAATAAATCAGAATAATCAGTTGATAAAAGTAAAGAATTAAAAATAAAAAATGTTTCTTCTTCATTATTAGTAAATAATAATAAAAATTCTGTTATATAATTCATACCTTGACTATATGTAATTTCTTTATGTAAATATGATAAAGCATATAATATATTTGTAATACTTTTTCTTTTATCTTCTAAATTTTCATCAAACCACATTCTTACAACATCTAAATCAATTAATTCAAATGAGGGTAATTGTTCATTACCTATTTTAGTTAATAACTCTTTATAATTTATTGGTTTAAATTGTAATAAATTTTTCCATATTTTTATTCTTAATTCTGGTAAATTTTGAATATCTGGGATTTTTCTATTTTTTGATATTGAAGTATTTGAATTTAATAATAAATTTTTATAAATTACTCTCGTTATTATTTTACTTGATTTTTTATCTAAACAAATTAAATTAATATAATCAGGAAAAGTTAAATATTTCAAAGTATTTAATAAAATTACTGTTTTATTATCTGTATTTCCTATTTTTTTAAAAAAGTTTTTATTAATAAAATTATCTTTAGATTCATCTTTTTTAAATGAATAAATATTTGGTTTTTGTAAATCTAATTTTAAATTTTTTACTGAATATAAATTAGAATTTATAACTGCCATAAAAAATTTTATTTTATTTTTTTCATCACTAAAACCATATTTAACAGAAGTTTCTGTAATTATTTCTACAATATCAGGTAAATCTAAATTAAAATATGAAAAATGAAGAATAAAATCTTTGATAATTTCTAATGCAAAACTTTTTTTATTTTCATTACAATATTTGTCAAATTTTTCTTTAAATAATTTCATTTTATCAATTTTTTCATTCACATTAAAAAATTTTTTAACATCTACAAAAGTTTTAAATACAGCATTTGATTTTTTTAAACCTTGATTTTCTTTTTTTTCTTCTTCTTTAAATTCTTTTTTTACTAATCTTTCTGCTTTTTGTGAAATAGTTGAGTTAATTTTTAATTCTAATAAACTTTTCCAAAATTCTTTTGATTTCATTTTTGGATTTTTTTCAGATAATAATTTACATAAATAAACTTTATAAAAAGGATTTGATTCATTTTGATAAAAAGTTTTTTCTGATATATAACAAATTGCAAAATTGATTTCAAAAAGTTCTTTTTGTAATTTTTTATTATTTACTACTGTATTTAAAATTGTAGATAATCTATCAAAATTATCTTCATTTGAAACTTGAAGTGCAATTACTTTAGTATATCTTTCTAAAATTTTATCAATAAAATCTTTGGCATAATCAAATTTTGAAAGAGTTTTTTTACATAAATTTTCAAATTTAAAACTATCAACATCAGACTCTAAAAATAATCCATCAATTATCATTGTTTCTTCTGATGAAAAAACAAATTTTTGATTCTCACTGTTGAAAGTAAAAGTTTCTTGACTTGGATTTAAAGAATTATTTTCTTTTTTTAAAAGCATTTTATTTTTTTGAATCATTGTTTCAATATTTCTTCTATAAATATCATAATTTAATAATTCTTCCTTTGGAATTCTTGTATTTGTTTTATAAACATAATTAAATTTTTCATCAAATAAATTCATATCTTTTTCATTATTTATTTCTGATATTTTTGATTCAAATGTATTAATAAATTTTTGCGAAGATTTTAAATTATTTTTAAAAATATCATTCATTAATTCAAAATAATATTTAGTCATTGTAGATTTTGAACTTTCTATTTCTTTTATTTTTGAAGATATTGGGAAATATAAATTATTTTTTTCTTCATTTATTTTATTCAATTTTTCACATTCAATTTTATATTTTTCATTATCACTTAATGCAATTTCTTTTAGTTTTAATAATTTATTATTTGCCTCTGTAACATCTTTTTCTTTTGCTAAATTTTTTTCTTTTTCTTCTATTTTCTTTACTATCAAATTTTCTTGTTCAGTTGCTTTTTTACTTGATTCAATATAATTATGTTTACTTTGTTCATAATTTTTTTTTTGCTTATATGTTTCATTAATTAAGTCTTTAAATTCAGAAAAAATTAAAGAATTTTGTGTTTTAATATGTGAAATAAATTCATTTAAAGGATTTATTATATCATATTCAATTTTATTAGTTTGATTATTCATTACTTTTAAATATTCAAGAAAAGAATTATAAAATTCAAAACAATGAATTGTAAGTGATGATTGGTTATTTTCAGAAATTTTTAACATATCTGATATGATATTTGTTACTGTTTTCTTTGTATTTGAATATAATTGTTCTGAATATTTTACATAAGTTTTTAAAAAAGATAATAAATCATTTAAAGTATTCATTCCTGTTTTGGAGTATTTAAAGATGTTATCATATTCATTTTGCAAATTATAGTAATCCATTAAATTTATTTAAATTAATTTAATAATATTTCTTATTTTAAATGTATTTTCAAAATATAAGTGAAATTAATTAATTTTAATAAGATTAATTGAAAATTATTGAAAATTTTATTAGTTAAATTTCCTTTTTATTAAAAATATATATCATATTAAATATTAAATTGGGGATGGGGATTGGGGATTGGGGATTGGGGATTGGG